>OZ025256.1:38825526-38853054 GCA_964019135.1 Arenicola marina | reverse complement strand
GGTCACGGCCGACTTGGGCCGATTGACCAGTTCCGGGCTCTTTTAGGCTGCGGCCGAGGCGTCGATGGGTCTATGTGAGCAGGGCATAAAGGGTCTGCTGCCGGACGAGCAGACACATCACCACCGGGAGCCAAGGTCAAGATCGCCAGCCTGGGAACCACGAAGAGCTACTCCTGACCAGCGCCTACCTCGGGACCCGGAGATCCTTTGCTGTTAACATTGAAATAAAAAGCGAGTGAAATTACGACTTGTTCATCTACGGACGCCCGTAGCATTTCTTCAACTTGCCCTCCTCACCATTCTTTAGCAAGAGTAACACATTCCTTCAATTACGAAAGGGGCACGGAGTATGCCGTAAAAATATGCGTGTGCAATACATGTATACTTAAACTTGCTTGTATACAGTTATCTAGTTAACATGAGGTAAATTACTCGTACCGCGATCGTATCATCAGGATATCACATTTATATCAAAACAAGAATCGCGAATCGTGAACTAATTCATTTATTAGCATTTATTAGGTATTATGACGCCTTTACACCTCAGAAATGTTTTCCTGGACGAATTGCATACATGCAGGAAGGGTTGGGGTCAGTTACTGCCTAGTTGCTGATAACTCACACACAAACAGACATTTGGACAGACCGCGCTCCCCCTCACCCTCCGTCACGTGTTTGCTCCCAGATGTCCTTCCTCCAAATCGTGTAACACAGATATTCGAACACCCGTGCGGCACATCAGCCCCGCCCCCCCTCCCCCACCCACCCCCCTTCTTACATAATAATTGCTACAGGGCTATGGACGTCTGCAGGCCTGTTGCGTGCAAGCCCTCGACGGCTGGCCTGTACTTTGGGTGGGCAGACTTGTTGTTCAGTGGGTTCATGCCATTCGGGCAATGTAACAAAACGCTACCATGGCCGTCATATATAAAAGCACTTGCAAGACCACTTCGATCAGGGCCAGGGGGTCGATGGCAGCCACGTGAGGCCCGGCCCGCTATTTTTACCCTGCCCTGGTCACCTCAGCTGGCCCTACCCACGTAGCCGTGACCAACCCGTACTGACCACCCCAGCCCTACCCTTACTGACCACCCCAGCCCTACCCTTACAGACCACCCCAGCCCTACCCCTTACTGACCTCTCCAGTCCTGCTCTGACCACTGCAGCCCTGCCCTGACCACCCCAGCCCCCTCCTGACCACCCCAGCCCTACCCTTACTGACCACCCCAGCCCCACCCTTACTGACCACCCCAGCCCTACCCTTACTGACCACCCCAGCCCTACCCTTACTGACCACCCCAGCCCTACCCTTACTGACCACCCTAGCCCTACCCTTACTGACCACCCCAGCCCTACCCTTACTGACCACCCCAGCCCAACCCTTACTGACCACCCCATTCCTACCTTTACTGACCTCTCCAGCCCTGCCTGACCACTCCAGCCCTGTCCTGACCAACCCACCCCTCCCCTGACTGACCACCCCAGCCCTGTCCTGACCCCCCACCCCTCCCCTGACTGACCACTCCAGCCCTGCCCTGACCACCCCAGCCCTCCCCTGACTGACCACTCCAGCCCTGTCCTGACCACCCCACCCCTCCCCTGACTGACCACCCCAGGCCTGTCCTGACCACCCCACCCCTCTCCTGACTGACCACTCCAGCCCTACCCTGACCACCCCACCCCTCCCTTGACTGACCACCCCAGCCCTCTCCTGACGACCCCACCCCTCCCTGACTGACCTCCCCAGCCCTGCCCTGACCACTCCAGCCCTGCCCTGACCACCCCAGCCCTCCCTTGACTTACCTTCCCAGCCCTGCCCTGATAACCCCAGCCCTGCCCTGACCACCCCAGCCCTCCCCTGACTGACCACCCCACCCCTGACTGACCACCGCACCCATCCCCTGACTGACCACTCCAGCCCTGCCCTGACCACACCACCCCTCCCCTGACTGACCAACCCACCCCTCCCCTGACTGACCAACCCACCCCTCCCTTGACTGACCACTCCAGCCCTGTCCTGACCACCCCACCCTCCCCTGACTGACCACTCCAGCCCTGCCCTGACCACCCCAGCCCTCCCCTGACTGACCACTCCAGCCCTGTCCTGACCACCCCACCCCTCCCCTGACTGACCTCCCCAGCCCTGCCCTGACCACTCCAGCCCTGCCCTGACCACCCCAGCCCTCCCTTGACTGACCTCCCCAGCCCTGCCCTGATAACCCCAGCCCTGCCCTGACCACCCCAGCCCTCCCCTGACTGACCACCCCACCCCTGACTGACCACCGCACCCATCCCCTGACTGACCACTCCAGCCCTGCCCTGACCACACCACCCCTCCCCTGACTGACCACCCCACCCCTCCCCTGACCCCCCACCCCTCCACTAACTGACCACCCCAGCCCTGACTGACCACTCCATCCCTGCCCTGACCACCCCAGCCTTGCCCGGACCACCCCAGCCCTGTCCTGACCACCCCAGCCCTGCCCTGACCACCCCAGTCCTGCCCTGATTGACCACTCCGCCCACCCACCCAGCCCTGGCCACCTCCACCTAGGCCACCCAGCGCTCTCCACCTCCACCTATCCCCCCCACATTGCCCACCTCGACCCAGCTCTGCCCACCTCCACCAACCCACCCAGCTCTGCCCGCCTCCACCAACCCACCCAGCCCTGGCCACCTCCACCTACCCACCCAGCCTGCCCACCTCCACCTACCCACCCAGCCCTGCCCACCCCCACTTACCCACCCAGCTCTGCCCACATCCACCAACCCACCCAGTCCTGCCAACCTCCACCTACCCTCCCAGCCCTGCCCACTCAGCCCTGCCCACCTCCACCTACCCACCTCCACCTACCCACCCCAGTCCTGCCAACCTCCACATACCCACCCAGCCCTGCCCACCTCCACCTACCCACCCAGTCCCGCACAACCTCCATCTACCCACCCAGCCCTGCCGACCTCCACCTACCCACCCAGCCCTGCCGACCTCCACCTACCCACCCAGCCTTGCCCAGCTCCACAAACCCACCCAACCCTGTCCACCTCCACCTATCCACCCAGCCCTGCCCACCCCCACTTACCCACCCAGCCCTGCCCACCCCCACTTACCCACACAGCCCTGCCCACCTCAACCTACCCACCCAGCCTTGCCCACCTCCACCAACCCACCCAACCCTGTCCACCTCCACCTATCCACCCGGCCCTGCCCCACCCGACTTACCCACACAGCCCTGCCCACCTCCACCTACCCACCCAGTCCTGCCAACCTCTACATACCCACCCAGCCCTGCCCACCTCCACCTACCCACCCAGTCCTGCCAACCTCCACATACCCACCCAGCCCTGCCCACCTCCACTTACCCACCCAGCCTTGCCCACCTCCACCAACCCACCCAACCCTGTCCACCTCCACCTATCCACCCAGCCCTGCCCACCCCCACTTACCCACCCAGCCCTGCCCACCACCACTACCCACCCAGCCCCTGCCCACCACCACCTATCACCCCCGGCCCTGCCCACCCCCACCCAGTTCTGCCCATCCCACCTACCCACCAAACTCTACCTCCACATACCCACCCAGCCTGCCCACCTCCACCAACCCACCAGGCCCTGCCCACCCTCACCTAACCTCCCAGCCCTGCCTGACCACCCAGCCCTTTCCTGACCACCCCACCCCTCCCCTGACTGACCACTCCAGCCCTGTCCTGACCACCCCACCCCTTCCCTGACTGACCACTCCAGCCCTGCCCTTACCACCCCAGCCCTGCCTTGACTGACCTCCCCAGCCCTGCCCTGACTGACCACCCCAGCCCTGCCCTGACCACCCCAGCCCTCCCCTGACTGACCACCCCACCCATCCCCTGACTGACAACTCCAGCCCTGCCCTGACCTCCACCTAGGCCAACCAGCGCTCTCCACCTCCATCTACCCCCCCCCCCCCCAACCCAGCCCTGCCCACCTCCACCTACCCACCCAGTCCTGCCAACCTCCACATACCCACCCAACCCTACCCACCTCCACCTACCCACCCAGCCTTGCCCACCTCCACCAACCCACCCTACCCTGTCCACCTCCACCTATCCACCCAGCCCTGCCCACCCCCACTTACCCACCCAGCCATGCCCACCTCCACCTATCCCCCCCGGCCCTGCCCACCCCCACCCAGTTCTGCCCACTTCGACCTACCCACAAAACTCTAACTACCTCCACATACCCACCCAGCCTGCCCACCCTCACCTACCCTCCCAGCCCTGCCCACCCAGCCCTGCCCACCTCCACCTACTCACCCAGCCCTGCCAACCTCCACCTACCCACCCAGCCCTGCCCACCTCCACCTACCCACCTCCACACCCAGCATCCACCTCCACCTATCCCCCCCCCCAGCCCTGCCCACCTCCACCTTTCCATCCAGTCCTGCCAACCCCCGCCTACCCACCTAACCCTGTCCACCTCCACTAACTCACCCAGCCTTGCCCACCCTCACCTACCCACCTAACCTTGCCCACCTCCACCAACCCACCCAGCCCTGTCCACCTCCACCCCCCCCCCTCCCGTCGCGGTTGTGTATGACATGCATGTGGGAGTGGTGCGCGGGGCGAGGAGGAGGGGTGGGGGTTGGGGAGAGGCAGGGGGTCGGGGGCGGGGGGTGGGGGGTGACGGGAGTCTACGGGAGATCGGGAACTACGGTACCGGGGGTGGGGGTCTGGGGTCTGGGGTCTGGGCCGACAGATGAGGGCGGGCGGCGGGGCGTGGTGAACTGCCAGCCGTCTGTTCGGGGGGCGGAAGGGGGTTGGGGACGGGGGGCTTATTTGCCCGCCGTAGAGGTACCCTCGCCCCTCCCCCCGCCGACGCCGACGGCGGCAAGCCAGCTATATCCACAACAGAGGGCGCCTCGCAAAGACATCCCCAGCAGGGCGAGTCACCACCACCCGCCGCCCAGCGGCCACTGACAGAACCACCACCACCATCACCCCAACACCAGCACACTACAACAAAGACCGGGGCGGGTAGCATCGGCAAATCTCGCGCGATCTCGAGACTTGCTTGCCCGTCGCGAGACGTTATCGCCCAGAATGCAGACGCCTTGTCGAAAGTTATTGGAGGTGGTAGTGGTGGTTTAGCCAAGGGGGGTGTTTGTCTCGCGTGGACCACGCCAAGAGGGACAGCGAGAGCGAGAGAGACTCGCCCAGTCGATAACAGCCACCGCCACCCTGCGTCAGGAGAGGAGAGAATTGGGCGCACTTTGTACACTTGCTCGCTAGAGGTACTCGGGCTGAGCGCAGTGCTTGCTGACCCACCCCGCGCCCATGGTGAATGTGGTAGTAGGCCTGGAGTAGCATTGATATTGGACGGCCCAGCCCGGACCGACCAGTGAGCTAGCGTGTACTCGGGCCAAGCAGGATGTAAACAACACCACATATCGGAGTACAAACTTCACCCCTCGAGGCCCTTTTGTTTGTCATCCAAACCAATGTGACTGACCCGTGCGTACGCCATTCACACTGCGTCATGACGGGGCGAGCGGAGTAATATACACACTGGGAAATTACTACAAGGGATAGAAGCACTTACACCCACCGACTCGGTGAAAAAGGCAGCTTTGGTTGACATTACTAACTGCCGAATGACATTACTAACTGCCGAACGGTTGGCGAATGAGTGCGTGATCGCTGGGGTCACGGCCTAGCTCGTCGCGGTTGTGTATGACATGCGGTATGATATGATTATTGATTGTCCTATCTCTGGGCCTATCTAGTCCGTCCGTCATTGGTGTTTTCGCCGGCTGTTTCGACCTCTGCCCGCCACATCTGCTGGCCAGGCAGCCTGCCTGTGTGCGCCCTGCTATCCGCTGCGCAACTGCACCAACCAGTCCCACAACTGTCTGGTTTGGGTCGGAGGTAAACAAGAATGCCGCAGCACTAAGTTACTACTGGCGTCTTGGCCCGTGGCAAAACGGGGGAACGAAACTCGCTCTGAGGATCTATATAACCTTCGTATGACCTGTAGGGATACCAAATATCTGGGGATTGCCGACGTTGGCGAGTTATGCAGAGTGGATAAGGTGTTGTGTGTTAACTTGTCGTCGTCATAATGGATATAACTTCGCTAGCCAGCCACTTGTTTTGGCTGGTCGCTGTCTTGGTATTAGGAATACAACTCCTGTGTGTTACGTCTGCAAGCGGCGCTGAAACTCTTGTCGTCAGAAAGCCCGGTAAGTTAGTATGACAATCTACCATGGTAACCAGTGGTAACTGTCACTTGTAGACAGTACAATATTGCTTGGCGTGACGCAATGAACAACATATATTCAAAACATATTGCGCCCGTGTCTCATATTTTAGTCAAAACACGTCCACATGAATTAACCCGGACCCCCACCCCCCCTTCGGGGACAGGAAGTGCCACTTTGCTATTCACGCGCGTAGCACTCTCTCAGCATTAATGCGTTTTTCGTGTTGTGAATGTGTTTATTTGTGTCTGCACTGTGGTTACCCCGCTGTAACCCTCAGCTCCCAACAAATATATATAGCTCAGTTTGCTGGGTCAGTCTTGCGAATCAGTCTCGCCGGGGACGGTGAAAGCGCCGCGCACCATCTCCGCCGGGCGATCGTTTGTCGCGCCTGTCATTCTTCACAGCAGATCCTTTGTCCGTTGCATCATTTCTGGGATAGTGGAGCTGACTTGAGATAAGTAGACATTTTAGTGTCCCATCACTTGATGGTTGGTTGGTTGTATATTCAGGACGCTTTGGGAAAATGGGAGAATGATGGGAAGAGATGAGCCATGTCCCTGGGGGTAACCCCCTACTCTTTGCGAAGAAGGACATGGGATCTCTATTTTGCGACAACACATATATGACCACAGCGGGGCGCGAACCACCGAGCCACGTGCCGTTAGGCTCTCAACCTGCCCTGGATAAAGGGTGGGGGGGGGGGTTGTATTTTTTAGTCCCTGACTAGTATCTATGTGTCTATAACAGCAGCTGCCAATCCTCGCGGATATAACCGGGTGGCCATGGCTCCGCTGCGTCCTTGGTCCCACTGATCCTCAGCATTTAGTTACTTGGGGCTGAATGCCGTTTTTCCATGCAAGACCAAGGCCATCTGAGGTGTGTGTGTGTGTGTGTGGGGTGGGGGGGGGGGGGGCAGGCATGTCACAGCTACCGTAGACCCCTGAAGCGTGCTGTATAGTATTGCTGGAAGCTGTAATATTGTGGCACAGGCGTCTGTACAGGGGCGAGCACCATGGCGTAGCGTGTTTATGTATGAATGGCATGTGTTATTTGCTGTCATCGTGTCTGCGGTATAGAGCTGGAGTTGACGGGGGGGGGGCAGGGGAACGGCGAGGGAGGCAGAGGGTGTCGGAGGGAGGCCAGGGGCGCGGGGAAGTAGAAGGGCCAGGGAGGTCGAGGTGGGGGTGGGGGCAGTCCGGTGGCGGGTGAGTAGACGGGGTGGGGTGGGGGGGGGTGCTTTGTCACCCACCAGGGTGGCAGGATGGGGCCGGATCGTGAGGACCGATGTCATTTCACGCTGGGTAGCTAAGCGGTCGATTCTTGGAAGGGGGGTCGATGGCTAGGAAGGGGAGGGGGAGAAGGGGCGGTGGGGGGGGGGGGGGGAGAGTTGGGAGGGAGATGAGGCAATACTGCAATGGGAGAACTGGTAAACAAGTGAGGTGTTCATTGTGCCCTGATGATGGTATCTATATTGGCTGCTGACAGTTGGCAGGCTGTCTGTGTGCGGGGTCCGACAACAAACAACCGCGTGCACTAGCAAGCACTGTGTACGATATGTATGTCGTGCACAGGTTAGATCCTACGTGCCTTCTCATCTAAGGCCAAAGGAACGAATTAGATTGCAGTGATTCTGATAGGTATGCCAGGGGGTGAGTATGCCAGGGGGTGAGTATGCCAGGGGGTGAGTATGCCAGGGGGTGCGTCCCAGTGTCCCAGAGCTCCTTATCCTTATCCGATAATATCCACCTCGAGTTTGCAACCGGTGCGGCAAGGTACCGTCGGGTCCAGAAAACATACTGTCTGGCGCAGACAAAATGCTGTCTGGCACAGAGAGCATGTGGAACCTGGGTGAGACAACCAAATCTGAATCCGGAAAAAAATATCGCATATGAAGGGTTGGACAAAGATTCTCGAGCTATTTCTGTCTGGAGATCCGATCTTGTTTAGGTTTCTCGTCATGTTTTCCTCTGTGCTATACTTCCGGGTAGAAACCACCCAGGTAGAAACCACCCAGGTAGAAACCACCCAGGTAGAAACCAACGCCGCCCTCCCTCCCGTCTCACCTTCCACTGGCCTGTCTAGTCCATGACATGCGTGTCACACTGATGTCAGATCTATAACAACCATACACACTCGACACATTGACGAACACGCACCTGGGGTCAATATCGACCTAAACTGATTCCTTGCTGCGAGCGAAGCCCCCCCCCACCGCCACCCGCCCCCCTCTACGTACCCACCCCCAGCCAGTGGCAAGCGGCCTCGCCGTTAGATCCGTACTCCCTTCCGTATTGTGCCGCTGTTATGGCATAATTTGCAATGGCTTCCCACAGACCGTCAGGAATTATACATATCCGACCCCCCTTGGCGTACAGCTGGGGTGAGGGAGGTGGGGATGTTGGGGGTGGGGTGATGGGGGAGGGGGGCGTAGGGCGTAGGAGTATCTTTCTTTCTTTGGTCGGTAACCGTGAAGATCCCGGCGCTGATGCTGATGGTGATCCTGTGATCCAGACTTTGATATGTGGTCCAAATTGTGATCCCAATGGTGATCCTGTAGTCCATTCTGTTGTCCAGGCTCTGATCCTGATGGTGACTGTGATCCAAGCTGATACCGGCGGTGATCCTGATGGTGATCCTGTGGTCCAGACTGATCCCAGCGGTGATCCTGTGGTTCAGACTGATCCTGGCGGTGATCCTGTGGTTCAGGCTAGTCCTGGCGGTGATTCTGTGGTCCAGACTGATCCTGGCGGTGATCCTGTGGTTCAGACTGATCCTGGCGGTGATCATGTGGTTCAGGCTAGTCCTGGCGTGATCCTGGCGTGACTCTGTGGTCCAGACTGATCCCGGCGCTGATCCTGGCGTGATCCTGTGGACCAGACTGATCCTGGCGGTGGTCCTGTGGTTCAGACTGATCCCGGCGCTGATCCTGCGGTCCAGACTGATCCTGGCGTGATTCTGTGGTCCAGACTGATCCTGGCGTAATCCTGTGGTCCATACTGATCCTGGCGTGATCCTGGTGTGATCCTGTGGTCCAGACTGATCCTGGCGGTGATCCTATGGTTCAGGCTAGTCCTGGCGTGATCCTGGCGTAATCCTGTGGTCCAGACTGATCCTGGCGTGATCGTGGCGTGATCCTGTGGTCCAGACTGATCCTGGCGTGATCCTGTGGTCCAGACTGATCCTGGCGTGATCTTGTGGTCCAGACTGATCCCGGCGCTGATCCTAGCGTGATACTGTGGTCCAGACTGATCCTGGCGGTGATCCTGTGGTTCAGGCTAGTCCTGGCGTGATCCTGGCGTGATTCTGTGGTCCAGACTGATCCTGGCGTAATCCTGTGGTCCAGACTGATCCTGGCGTGATCCTGTGGTTCAGACTGATCCTGGCGTTATCCTGTGGTTCAGACTGATCCTGGCGTGATCCTGTGGTCCAGACTGATTCTGGCGTGATCCTGCGGTCCAGACTGATCCTGGCGTGATCCTGTGGTCCAGACTGATCCTGGCGTGATCCTGTGGTCCAGACTGATCCTGGCGTGATCCTGTAGTCCAGACTGATCTTGGCGGTGATCCTGTGGTTCAGGCCAGTCCTGGCGGTGATCCTGTGGTTCAGGCTAGTCCTGGCGTGATCCTGGCGTGATCCTGTGGTCCAGACTGATCCTGGCGTGATCCTGCGGTCCAGACTGATTCTGGCGTAATCCTGCGGTCCAGACTGATCCTGACGTGATCCTGTGGTCCAGACTGATCCTGGCATGATCCTGCGGTCCAGACTGATCCTGGCGTGATCCTGCGGTCCAGACTGATCCTGGCGTGATCCTGTGGTCCAGACTGATCCTGGCGTGATCCTGAGGTTCAGACTGATCCTGGCGTGATCCTGCGGTCCAGACTGATCCTGGCGTGTTCCTGCGGTCCAGACTGATCCTGGCGTGATCCTGTGGTCCAGGCTGATCCTGGCGGTGATCCTGTGGTTCAGGCTAGTCCTGGCGTGATCCTGGCGTGATCCTGGCGTGACCTTGGCCGATCAATAGTTCCTGGGTTCGAATCAGGACCCGGGCACCTTGCCTGAGGCATCTTTCATCGTCCCGGCCTGGTTGAGCCCCTGTGTGAATGCCCCGTGTGGAGTGAGATCTGTCCTGTCAGGGCGCACGGAACACCTGTCATTGCGAGTCCATCTTGAGTACCTGGCGCTCCGTCTATAGCCAGCATACAGCGAGGGTAGGGCGCCCCCTCAGCTAACCCGGAGGATTATTTTTCACGAGCCCTCCACATCCTAAATAGGTCGGTGTCCTTGAATGGAATCTGTGGACCGCAGCTTATGTGGAGGACTTAAAGGGTCTGATCCGGCTGGGGCGTGGGGGTGGGGCGGAGGGGCGGTGTCGCTTCCGTGAGGGTGAACTGGGGCGGTGGGACGGGGGGATTGGGGGGCAGGGGGTTTGTCGCTTGCGTCGGGGTGAGCAGTGGGACGCATGGGGCAAAGGTGGGGGATTGGAAGGGGGGCTGGGGAGGTGTCGCCCGGGATGCATGGAGGTTTATCCCGCCATAGCTGTCTGTTTGTCGGACGCCCTGGTGGACGATGGGGGTAGCGGGGTCCCGGGCTGAGGGATTCTGGCCCGGGGTGTCAATGGGTCGGTGGGCCACCCTGTACAGCGCCAGTGACTGATCACCGTAGTTGACAGGGACACGTAGCGCTGGGGGAGACCGAAGGCCCCCTCCCATCCCGCTCCCCTTCTCTCCCACCGCCACCTCCCCACCCGCTCCTGCCCTGCTGCCAGGGTGACCGCCTCCGATGTTTGTGTGGGTGAGGTGCTACGTGTGGTCAGCCCCCCTCCCTGCGCACCCCCCCCCCCCCCTCCAAGCCTTCCTCGGTACCCGAAGACACTGACCGTCTTGGCAACAGTCGATGATTTACCCAGAGACATTGCTGTGCGTTTGGGATAGAATTCCTCCGTGCATGTAAGCCTTTCCTTAAGCCCCCCCCCCCCATACCCCCCCCCCCCCTCATCCCATGCGCGGTCCCCTCATTAATCTCATCCTCACCAAGGCGACCAGTGTCTTCAGCAGGGTGTGACCCAGGGGCCAGGGACAATAAACCCGTGGGAGTCCCAACGAATCCACGAGCCCGCTTCTACAAAACACGGTCTGAGCGAAGCCTGATATCAGCTGACATAGATATCGCATCTGAAAAAAGTCTTTATCTTACAAAAGGCAAAGCCTCGAGTACAGTCGAGTATCTATGACAAAGTATGGGCATATCTGGCGGCGTTTTGTGCACTTGTGGCAAAGACTGGAGTGTTACTGACAAGGCCCTGCGAAGTTCTGTGATGGTCTGTAGAGTATATATATATATGTATATATCATTGAATATTGATAGCGTCTGGAGGGTATTTTTCTGTGTGTATGTGAGCGAAACGACCATCCTCTGGAGGGTACGTTTCTGTGGGCGAAACCACCACCCTCTGGAGGGTACGTTTCTGTGGGCGAAACCACCACCTTCTGGGGGGTATGTTTCTGCGTGTATGTGGGCGAAACCACCATCCTCTGGGGTATATGCTTCTGTTTAAATGTGGGCGAAACCACCACCCTCTGGAGGGTACGTTTCTGTGGGCAAAACCACCACCTTCTGGGGGGTATGGTTCTGCGTGTATGTGGGCGAAACCACCACCCTCTGGGGGATATGTTTCTGTTTGAATGTGGGCGAAACCACCACCCTCTGGGGGATATGTTTCTGTTTGAATGTGGGCGAAACCACCACCGTTTGAAGGGTATGTTTCTCTGTGTATGTGGGCGAAACCACCACCCTCTCTGGGATATGTTTCTGTTTGAATGTGGGTGAAACCACCACCGTTTGGAGGGTATGTTTCTCTGTGTATGTGGGCGAAACCACCCTCCTCTGTGGGATATGTTTCTGTTTGAATGTGGGCGAAACCACCACCGTTTGGAGGGTATGTTTCTCTGTGTATGTGGGCGAAACCACCACCCTCTGTGGGTTATGTTTCTGTTTGAATGTGGGTGAAACCACCACTGTTTGGAGGGTATGTTTCTCTGTGTATGTGGGCGAAACCACCACCCTCTGTGGGATATGTTTCTGTTTGAATGTGGGCGAAACCACCACCGTTTGGAGGGTATGTTTCTCTGTGTATGTGGGCGAAACCACCATCCTCTGTGGGATATGTTTCTGTTTGAATGTGGGCGAAACCACCACCGTTTGGAGGGCATCTTTCTCTGTGTATATGGGCGAAACCACCACCCTCTGTGGGATATGTTTCTGTTTGAATGTGGGTGAAACCACCACCGTTTGGAGAGTATGTTTCTCTGTGTATGTGGGCGAAACCACCCTCCTCTGTGGGATATGTTTCGGTTTGAATGTGGGCGAAACCACCACCGTTTGGAGGGTATGTTTCTCTGTGTATGTGGGCGAAACCACCACCCTCTGTGGGTTATGTTTCTGTTTGAATGTGGGCGAAACCACCACCGTTTGGAGGGTATGTTTCTCTGTGTATGTGGGCGAAACCACCACCCTCTGTGGGATATGTTTCTGTTTGAATGTGGGCGAAACCACCACCGTTTGGAGGGTATGTTTCTCTGTGTATGTGGGCGAAACCACCATCCTCTGTGGGATATGTTTCTGTTTGAATGTGGGCGAAACCACCCCCGTTTGGAGGGTATGTTTTGTCTGTGTATGTGGGTCACCAGCGTTCGGCTAGGACAGTCTGGTCTCTTTGTCGCGCTTAACACCACGTCATGTGATATAGAGTAAGTAGTACTTATAATAATGATGTATTGTAGAAGTTGGGTATAGTGAATGGTTATCCGCTACGATTGTCCATGATGAATACATCTATACTAATAAAATGAAGCTGTCTGTCCCACAATGCCGCTGCATGCAAGAGCACATTGACATCAGCAGCCGCCTTGAACCTATATATCCAACCGTCGCTCTTAGATGTGTCAACGCTATCGCATGTGTCAACACAACCACTGGGTGCTTATCACCTTATCCCGCGCATAATATCGCTTTCGGGTGCTTATCCCGCATGGTGACCATGTCTGCGGCGGGCTACCTGGCTTGGTGCCAACAGTAATAATAATTCCCAACGCATTATCGCCCGAACCGTCATCAAAACAAACAAATCCCGTACTGTCTCGCGTCTACAACTTCCCATCAGTAGCAAATTTTGTCCACTGAAGGTACGTTAAATGACGAACAACGGGCGGGAAACAGCCCCCTTTTTTACTCAAATCAACCCCCTTTTTTCACTCAATCAATGTATGAGCTTGGGCCTTAGTTTTACTGGTCTGATATTCCATTATTAGCGTGCTTTAGCCGCAATTTGAGTATTCTGTACAAACAAAATAGTCATACTGTTATTTCTTTCGCTTATTAGTACGAACCGGCTTGTGTACCAAGATGATGTCCGCCCACGTGTCAAAGAAATCGTTTCCCTGTCCTCACCGTTACTTCTCGATTGGCTTATTAGCAAATCCGCCTCGATGAGTTTTGTAACGCGAACGTGTTGCTGTTTGTGGCTTGAGCTCGTGTACTTCTTTAGCCTGTCGATGGCTTGCGAACACGTCAGTCCGGCTCCCAATGAGCGGCAGGAGAACACTGAATTACTGCACAATAAGTAAACGTGAATCGTTCAGAGACTCACGAAGCCAAGGACATCTTCACACGAGCCGGGGTGCCTAAAGTCGAGGCGCTCCCAAGTACTCGGCCATTTTGCCAGGATGTGGAGGGAGGGCAAGTGGCGGCCATCTTGCCGGCCAGGATGTGGAGGGAGGGCAAGTGGCGGCCGTCTTGCCGGCCAGGATGTGGAGGGTGGGCAAGTGGCGGCCGTCTTGCCAGTGTGTGGAGGGAGGGCAAGTGGCGGCCATCTTGCCAGTGTGTGGAGGGAGGGCAAGGGCGGCCATCTTGCCGGCCAGGACGTGGAGGGGGGGCAAGTGGCGAGCCGTCTTGCCAGTGTGTGGAGGGAGGGCAAGTGGCGGACATCTTGCCAGGATGTGGAGGAGGGGCAAGTGGCGGCCGTCTTGCCAGTGTGTGGAGGGAGGGCAAGTGGCGGCCATCTTGCCGGCCAGGTTGTGGAGGGGGGGGCAAGTGGCGGCCATCTTGCCGGCCAGTGTGTGGATAGAGGGCAAGTGGCGGCCATCTTGCCGGCCAGGATGTGGAGGGAGGGCAAGTGGCGGCCATCTTGCCGGCCAGGATGTGGAGGCGGGGCAAGTGGCGGCCATCTTGCCGGCCAGGATGTGGAGGGAGGGCAGGTGGCGGCCATCTTGCCGGCCAGGATGTGGAGAGAGAGCAAGTGGCGGCCATCTTGCCGGCCAGGACGTGGAGGGGGGGCAAGTGGCGGCCGTCTTGCCAGGATGTGGAGGGGGGGCAAGTGGCGGCCGTCTTGCCAGTGTGTGGAGGGAGGACAAGTGGCGGCCATCTTGCCGGCCAGGATGTGGAGGGGGGCAAGTGGCGGCCATCTTGCCGGCCAGTGTGTGGAGGGAGGGCAAGTGGCGGCCATCTTGCCGGCCAGGATGTGGAGGGAGGGCAAGTGGCGGCCGTCTTGCCGGCCAGGATGTGGAGGGGGGGCAAGTGGCGGCCATCTTGCCGGCCAGTGTGTGGAGGGAGGGCAAGTGGCGGCCATCTTGCCGGCCAGGATGTGGAGGGAGGGCAAGTGGCGGCCGTCTTGCCGGCCAGGATGTGGAGGGGGGAGGGGGGGGGGGCAAGTGGCGGCCATCTTGCCGGCCAGGATGTGGAAGGAGAGCAAATGGCGGCCATCTTGCCGGCCAGGATGTGGAGGGAGGGCAAGTGGCGGCCGTCTTGCCGGCCAGAATGTGGAGGGGGGGCAAGTGGCGGCCATCTTGCCGGCCAGGATGTGGAGGGAGGGCAAGTGGCGGCCATCTTGCCGGCCAAGATGTGGAGGGAGGGCAAGTGGCGGCCATCTTGCCGGCCAAGATGTGGAGGGAGGGCAAGTGGCGGCCATCTTGCCGGCCAAGATGTGGAGGGAGGGCAAGTGGCGGCCGTCTTGCCGGCCAGGATGTGGAGGGGGGGGGGCAAGTGGCGGCCATCTTGTCGGCCAGGATGTGGAGGGAGGGCAAGTGGCGGCCATCTTGCCGGCCAGGATGTGGAGGGAGGGCAAGTGGCGGCCGTCTTGCCGGCCAGAATGTGGAGGGGGGGCAAGTGGCGGCCATCTTGCCGGCCAGGATGTGGAGGCGGGGGGCAAGTGGCGGCCATCTTGCCGGCCAGGATGTGAAGGGAGAGCAAGTGACGGCCATCTTGCCGGCCAGGATGGGGAAGGCAAGTGGCGGCCATCTTGCCGGCCAGGATGGGGAAGGCAAGTGGAAGAAGGTGTTCTAGCTTCAGTAGTTATGGCGGCTGTCATGTTAGGGCTCCAGTATCAATATCCTGACGGTAAATGGCCCTCTCTCAATTTAATTTCGTATTTTTTCAGTTCTGGTTAATGTGCGAGGATGGCTGCTTTGGAAGCTGTCCTTTCTGCGCGATGTGTCCCTTTGCTCATACATAATTGATTCAATCACCTGGCCTAGAAAGCTGTCATAGGTAAATGTCTACAGACTTTCGGTAAGTCACGCAGACAATTTGGGTTACACAGGCGATGACTGCCGACGGGAAGTCCTGTGGAGTGTGATTTTAATTTTTTAACACCATGTCTGTGGCTGTTCCAATATTCCACCGCCCTCCCTCCGACCATCATTTAACAACGATCTGCGTAATCTATAGATACGTCTCCTGCGTTACGTATTAGATCGCGTGGGAGGGTTTCCTGAGACCACGAAGGTTGTGGGGAAGGGGAGCGGGGGCTGGGGTGGGGAGTGGGGTGGGGGCGGGGTAGTGTGTCACCCCAGGATGTCAGTTGTCACCTGCGTTCAAGGTCAATGAGAATCCTTGCCACGTCACAACGATTCTGTCACCGACCCACACACAGCGCCTGCTAGCCAAATTAGACAGCATAATAACCTGTCTTATATTCCAGACATCTAAACCGTAAGATATAAATATATACCAACTTCATGGGTAATACTAAAGGTATAATACTAGATATATAACACCAAATGTGTAACACTAAAGGTATAACACTAAATGTATAATACTAAATGTGTAACACTAAAGGTATAACACTATATGTGTAACACTAAATGTGTAACACTAAATGTGTAACACTAAATGTATGAGACTATATGTGTAACACTAAATGTGTAACACTAAATGTGTAACACTAAATGTGTAACACTAAATGTGTAACACTAAAGGTATAACACTAAATGTGTAACACTAAATGTGTGAGACTAACTGTGTGAGACTAAATGTATGAGACTAAATGTGTGAGACTAAATGTGTAACACTAAATGTGTAACACTAAATGTGTAACACTAAATGTGTGAGACTAAATGTGTGAGACTAAAGGTATAACACTATATGTGTAACACTAAATGTGTAACACTAAAGGTATAACACTATATGTGTAACACTAAATGTGTAACACTAAATGTGTAACACTAAATGTGTGAGACTAAATGTGTAACACTAAATGTGTAACACTAATTGTGTAACACTAAAGGTATAACACTAAATGTGTAACACTAAATGTGTAACACTAAATGTATCACACTAAATGTGTGAGACTAAATGTGTGAGACTAAATGTGTGAGACTAAATGTGTGAGACTAAATGTGTAACACTAAATGTGTAACACTAAATGTGTAACACTAAAGGTATAATACTAGATGTATAACACTAAATGTATAACATTAACTAATTAACCCAAAATGTTTCACCCTGAACAATATAATGTATAACACTAACTGTATGACCCAACGGGTATAACCTAAACATAACACAACACACATACCCTGGGCTCGCGCTAGGACATTTTTTTCATTAGCCAATTTGGCTAATTCCGTGGAAAAACATTAGCCAATATTTGTTCGAGGATTTTCTGGTTCCATTTGTTGAAAAAAACATTAATAAAAATGTGTTTGTAGTTGAAATTTTATATTCGCCATTTTGGCGAGTGTCCAGGAAGTTCTTATCGTCAAATCCCGAATTTTCTCGCCAAATGGCTATTGGCGAATGCTAACGCGAGCCCAGATACCTGTATAATTATTTTTAACTTCTATACTAATAAAATGAAGCTGTCTGTCCCACTATGCCGCGGCATGCAAGAGCCCATTGGCCCCAGCAGCCCCCTTGAACGCCTTGAACCTATTAATATCCAGCCGCCGCTCTTAGATGTGTCAAAGTTATCGCATGTGTCAACACAACCGCTGGGTGCTTATCACCTTATCCCGCGGCATACTATCGCCTGCGCCGGGCTACCTGGCTTGGTGCCAGCAGTAATAATATTTCTCCCAACGCCTTGTCACCCGAACCGTCATCAAAACAAACAAATCCCGTATTGTCTCGCATCCACAACTTCCCATCAGTAGCAAGAGAACGAACTCTGCCCGGGGAACTTTGCCTATTTGAATTGATTTGATCTTTTTGATCTTTGATCCAATTTTACAGTATAGTTAAGCGGTCTACACGTCAATTATATAGACCAACCAGGACGTCAGGCAGATTTTATCCACTGAAGGTAGTAGTAATATGTTAAATGACGAACAACGGACGGGAAACAGCCCCTTTTTTAACTCAATCAACCCTTTATTTTACTCAATCAATGTATGAGCTTGGGCCATAGTTTTACTGGACTGATATTCGTTAATATCGTGCTTTCGCCGCAATTTGAGTATTCTGTACTGGATGCACAATAATTGCACAGGGTTTAAATATCCTTAACATATATGTCCCGTTATTCCGTAGCTCCCGGTCTCAATTTATGTCAATATGATTATCGATATTATTTCTGCCCAATGTCTACCTTCTGCCTGCTACTATTTGACGTATAAAACAAAATACTGTCATACTGTTATTTCTTTCGCTTATTACTACGAACGCTAGTGGCTAGTTACATAAACTATGAGCTCCACATGTATGCCTAGGTTCCGTCTATCCGTACATAGAGTGACTGGACCAGTGAGTGACTCGATCCAGGCTGTCAATAGTTCATTGACGCCATTGTTGCTGTTATCCAATCCAGTGATTCTGATAGGTCGGCCAGTGGGTGGGTCCCAGTGTCCCAGAGCTCGTGTAAAATTATGGGACGTCCGAAAAATAATGGTACATTAATTTCAATGAAATCTTGCGTAGTCTGCTCACTTTATATTTACAATGCGTCACCATGTCTCCTCACAGCTCAATGAAATGTGTCATTTGAAATTTGTATGCGACAAATGACGCAGGACGCGTATCAGAGTCGCTGCCGATCATGTGACGAAAAAGGTCTTTTTGTGCATTATGTCCGACAAACAAGTCGGACAAACAAAGCATGTCACTTTGTGGTCAGATACAGACATGAATGCTTCTCACTTTTGCCATCAGCTATGATTGTGAATTTGATACTCACGAAAAGGGACTTTGCGTGGGCGTGGGCTTAGTGTCGGAGTATGGGTCCGTCCATTTGAGGCGGGGGTGTGTGTGTCAGGGGGTGGGGGGTGGGGTGAGATGGAGGGGGAGATTTACTTTATTTTAGTGACTTACCTACTTGATTGATGCATGGACGCTATCTGCAGCCAGAATTCTGGATATTGCGTCAGAAAGCCCATGACTGCACAAAACATCAAATGTATTTATTCATCTATCTTGGCAAGATGTTTATATCCTATTGCGGTGAAATAGCCTATTATGCCATTCGCTGGTGCATAACGACCTCCAGACAACTGCCTGGAAACCTCGGTGGTTGGATTTTGGTCTTTTGCGGGGAATATCATCTCCAAGGCTTTTAATGGCCTTGGATTATGTATGGAGTGGTTCGTGGCGTGATGCTCTGAGCTCGACCACTGTCGACATTTGTATTCATGGCCCCAGCCCGGGGGGAAGTCCTGACTACGGTTCATCATTTTCCAGGAACTCACTTTATCTCCTTGGCGGACAATAAATAGGTCTGGAGGTTTTTTTCGCCGTTTCTAGTCGCCGCTTTGGAGGAGGGTAGACTCCCTTGGGGAGTGGGAGGGCGGGGAGGATCGGGGGTGGGGGATTTATGAGGATAGAGGCCGGGTCAGTCGCCGGAGTGCCAAATCGGGCTAACGCGATGCCGGGTTGTACTGGATCAGGCATCAGGTCTCTCAGTGGAAAGCTTATTCCCGTGCCCTGTCTCTCTCAGTCCTGGTGTCCAACCACTGAGGCTGACCTCACCCCACCCCAAAATTACTATATGTCGAAGATAATTTAATCACTAATTATGGGATTAAATGATATCCATGGGATGTCCCACTTATAGGATTGACTGATAAACATAGGATACCCCCCTTATGGGGATTAAATGATATCCATGGGATTCAATGATATCCATGGGATTAAATGATATCCATGGGATATCCCACTTATGGGATTAAATGATATCCATGGGGTGTCCCACTTGTGGAATTAAATGATATCCATGGGATGTCCCACTTATGGGATTAAAATATATCTATGGGATATCCCACTTATGGGATTAAATGATATCTATGGGATATCCCACTTATGGGATTAAACTATATCCATGGGGTGTTCCACTTATGGAATTAAATGATATCCATGGGATAACCCACTTATGGGATTAAATGATATCCATGGGATATCCCACTTATGGGATTAAATAATATCCATGGGGTGTCCCACTTGTGGAATTAAATGATATCCATGGGATATCCCACTTATGGGATTACAATATATCTATGGGATATCCCACTTATGGGATTAAATGATATCCATGGGATGTCCCACTTATGGGATTAAATTATATCCATGGGATGTCCCACTTATGGAATTAAATGATATCCATGGGATATCCCACTTATGGGATTAAATGATATCCATGGGGTGTCCCACTTGTGGAATTAAATGAGACCCATGGGATATCCCACTTATGGGATTAAATGATATCCATGGGGTGTCCCACTTGTGGAATTGAATGATATCCATGGGATATCCCACTTATGAGATTAAAATATATCTATGGGATATCCCACTTATGGGATTAAATGATATCCATGGGATGTCCCCCTTATGGGATTAAATGATATCCATGGGATGTCTCACTTATGGGATTAAATGATATCCATGGGATATCCCACTTATGGGATTAAATGATATCCATGGGATATCCCACAATGTCCAGGATCCTATACCCCCCACGTGGTACCCAGCCAATCAACGTGTCCACTCTGGGAAAGACCAAGGAAAGTAGCCAATCGTATCCACGATCTCGATAATTGGAGTCAGGTGCATTAGACACGCTTTACCACTTTACTACCAGGAAGGACGGTTCGGAATAGCGATCCGCATGCCCTGCATAGAGAGGGGGGTGGGGGGGGGGGGGTGCCTCTCCGATCTCCGCGATTGGCATCCAGGAATTCTTGGAGATTCGCGATTAGCCGTTGGCAATTGTTGGGGATCGTTATCCGCACAATTACGCAGGATAAAGATCCATGTCTTTTTTCGTAAAGAGTAGGGGGTTACCCCCGGGGACATGGCTCCACTCCGCCTTCCTTCTCCCATTGACGCGATATGGCCAAAAGTGGTTGAAGCTTCCTGAATAACAACGACAACCGCACAATTCCTGGTTCAAGGCAAAGACCCTTTCTCTATTTACCGCGATTCGTTATAGCAGTCTGCGAATTCCTCGATATTCGCGATATCACCATTAAGGCGTTTTTCTCGCACCCAGCTTTAAAATGTCCTAATCTTGGAGATTTGATATTGCTCTCCTTAATTTTGGGGGATTCGCGATTCAGAAGGGGTACCCCCCCCCCCCCTCGTGGATACAAGAGCGTTTATTTGGGCGTTAATAGTGTTGAGACTTGTGATCTCACGGTATAATTGTATCAGTTCTCGTAGCTTGTCTGTATGAGATCGTTGGATACTAATTGACAATCTCCCAATGGGGGTCTCTTTGTTCCTTCAGCTGTCTCTTCCGACTAATGTTGATAATCAGCGTACGATTGTGTCAGCGCCCACCTAGGCAGGAAGCGGGAGTGGCGACCGAGGCGCCAGTGGGGTTAGTAGCGGTAGAAGAAGACATTAATCGCCCGATGTGCCATGTGGTTAGCAGCGACAGATTTCTCAATAGTCGTGCAGACACTAGTCGACCGACGGGCCCAATATTCGACAGCGGCAGAAGAAGACACTATTCGATCGAAGCTCCCAATATCCCACAGTCGCACATAGACTCCATTCGATCGAGGCGCCCTGGCCTCGGATAGCGGCAGAAGGAGGCACTAGCCGCCCTTGGCACCTGTGATCGACAACCCACGGTACAAGACTGCGATCCACCGAGGCGCCCGGCACCCGATAGCGGCGGCATAAGAAACTAAGCGACTGCGGCTGTGAGCCTCAGATTTGCTGGGCAGGCGGCGGGCCTGTCTGGGGGTCGGGTGCTAGATGGCTGTCCCTCTCTCGCGTTGCCGGGATGCCGGGATGTGTGTAGGTGGGAGGAGAGGGGGTGGGGGTGGGGGGGGGGGTCTCGTTCCCGCTACCCATCCTGACGTCTATTGACACTCGGTCTCCCTATCGATCTGGTGAGTCCCACTGACAGCCCAGTCCTCCCGGACACCCGTGACCTACTGCCCGTTGCCATGGGGCCCGGTGCACGCGCCCGGTACAGCCCGATACACGTGCCCGGTACAGTCCGGTATAACCCGGTACAGCCCGATACACGTGCCCGGTACAGTCCGGTATAACCCGGTACAGCCCGGTACAGCCCGATACAAGCCGATACAGCCCGGTATAAGCCGGTATTGCCCGGTACAGCCCGGAATAAGCCGGTATTGCCCGGTACAGCCCGGAATAAGCCGGTATTGCCCGGTACAGCCTGATACAGGACGATACAGCCCGGTATTGCCCGGTACAGCCCGGTATTGCCCGGTATTGCCCGGTACAGCCCGATACAGGCCGATACAGGCCGATACAGCCCGGTAGTGCCCGGTATTGCCCGGCACAGCCCGGTATTGCCCCATACAGCCCGATATTGCCCGGTATTGCACGGTACAGCCCGGTATTGCCCGATACAGCTCGGTACAGCCCGTTACAGCCCGGTATTGCCCGGTACAGCCAGTATTGTCAGATACAGCCCAGTATTGCCCGGTACAGCCCGGTATTGTCAGATACAGGCCGGTATTGCCCGGTACAGCCCGGTATTGCCCGATACAGGCCGGTATTGCCCGGTACAGCCCGGTACAGCCCGGTACAGCCCGATACAGCCCGGTACAGCCCGGTATTGCCCGGTACAGCCCGGTGCAGCCCGGTACAGCCCGGTATTGCCCGATACAGCCCGGTATTGTCAGATACAGCCGCGGTACCCATGGTCCTAGCTCCAACCAGTGTGACAAGGAGACGCTTATATATCATAGTTATATCCTCATCCGTACATCATATATTTCATGCTGTCAATTATAACCCTAATTGCGAATACAACCGCTTGGGAATTCTGAACACAATACAATTCATCGTCATACGCGGTGACAGATGCCAAACCACCTTAAGGACCAATCAGGAATATTTTCCTCGGTCAATGGAGGGGCTGGTGTCGTCGTAGGAGAACCGCATGGTGAAAAGCTTGAGCCATACCCACGCACTCTCTGCCTTCGACTCACTCCGCAAGGGCTCCATTATATCTCTGTTGTCGCCTACTTCCTCAACGCTTTTTCACACTCGCTCGCCAGGGCGGCGCTGCGCAAATTGATAGGAAAAATGCGCCGCGTATTTCTACTAATTAGTGCTGGGATAAGCCTAATAACACACCATATCAGGCCATGAAAATGTTCAGTCACAATTATAACTTTTTTGCAAGAGATGTTTTTTGCTTTATTAAATACACAGAGCTCGTTATTTTTATGTTGTATTCTTAAAAATTATTATGTTGCAAGAAATTACAGCTGATTTGACCTGATTTTCAAGAATCTTGGAAATTTGCCCCCGGCGGACAGCAGCGGTAACAGCGGAGCTTGCGTAGCGCCACCGTGCGGGGAGCTTGATACCCACCATGCGACAAGCGAGGACAGCCATGGAACCCGCTCGGCGCCAATGCCCCTTGTGTAAAAACCCCAATTAACTGCGTCCTGCGCTGAACGGACATAACTTTTTCCGAAATGATACAAAAAGAGAGGGTAAAACACGACAGCGTCCCGCGGACCGTGTGTGTCGTGTGTTTACTGCGCAACCGTCGCGTTACGCGTTACGCGGACACCAGCGCAATAAAGGCGGGAAATTATCACGTGAATTACCCCAAAAATCGATGGATCCCTTGCCCTGTCCTGCCCTGCCCATGCGTCCCCTATACCCCCCCTCCTTTCTTAGGCACCCTCGCGATATGTTAACCCTGCGATATGACCCGCTATAGGAAGGCGGGTCGTCATGGCGCCAGCTGCAGGGTATTGATCAGGTCTAGAAGATGGCACCTTATGGACGTTTTATGGGCTGGCAAACGTGGGTTTCGCGATATGGGCGTTTTATGGGAGCTTCGCCAGTTTGCGGCCTCGTTGTGACGATAAATCTGAGGCGGGTAATATTTAGTTTATCACGCCTTTTCGCGAAGTTAGCCGTTATGTTATAACTGTAATTGTCTGGCTTGTGTGTGACTTTTGTGTGCATCTTGTGGCCTGAAACCCGTGAATGCCACAGAAAGATGTGTTGATTGGAACCAGGACGGAATGTTTGTCATATGGTATCATTGGCATTATAGCAGGCGTGTGGTAGTTCATTGTGTGTTTCAGCCTGGACAAGGCATCATTACTGTGGGCGAGAGTGAGGCTATTACTGTTACCTAATCCGATATTAATGTCGTCTCAGTCTGTGTCATTGGCCCCAGTATAATGATGTTTCATTTGTCTGAATGTTTGTCATTTTCTCTAATGTTTGCCATTTACTCCAATGACATGAACGACGCCACATTTTTAACATGAATGACATCACATTTATATCAATGACGCCACATTTATAGCATGAATGACGCCACTTTTATAACATGAATGACGTCGCCTTTATAACATGAATGACGCCACATTTATAATGTCAATGACGCCACATTTATAACATGAATGACGCCACATGTATAATGTCAATGACGCCTCGTGTATAACATGAATAACGCCACATCTATAACATGAATAACACCACATTTATAACATGAATGACGCCACATTTATAATGTCAATGACGCCTCGTGTATAACATGAATAACGCCACATCTATAACATGAATAACACCACATTTATAACATGAATGACGCCACATTTATAATGTCAATGACGCCACATCTATAACATGAATGACGCCACATTCATAACATGAATGACGCCACATTCATAACATGAATGACGCCTCTATTATAACATGAATGACGTCGCCTTGATAACATGAATGACACCACGTGCATACCCTATATGACACCACCCTTCCGGGAAGTCATTGCACCATACGCAGGACCATATCGTGTATCTCCTGGCAGGCTGACGTCGTTCCCGTTCATCTAATCGCTGATATAAGAGGCGATAGAAAAAGTGTGTTCGTCTCTGTGCGCCACACAGCGTGGGGTGAAGGCGCCAGCCTAGCGACCGGTGTCACTCTCCTCTCGTTGCGTTTTGCCGTCTGGTGGCGCGGTCAGTCGCTGGCTTGATGTCATGTTGGCGGGTTGTAATACCACCTGGTAACGTTGGCCTGACTCCACAGCCACCACAGCCACCACGGCAGCCACCACCAGCACCACCGCCACCACTACAGCCACCGCCACTACCACAACCAGCCCCACTACCACCACATCCACCACAGGCACCGCCACAGGCACCACTACAGCCGCCACCACAGCCACCACCACTGCCACCACCACAGGCACCACCACAGGCACCACCACAGGCACCGCCGCAGGCACCACTACAGCAACCACCACAGCCACCACCACATCCACCACAGGCACCACCACAGGCACCGCCGCAGGCACCACTACAGCCACCACCACAGCCACCACCACATCCACCACAGGCACCACCACAGGCACCACCACAGGCACCGCCGCAGGCACCACTACAGCCACCACCACAGCCACCACCACATCCACCACAGGCACCACCACAGGCACCGCCGCAGGCACCACTACAGCCACCACCACAGCCACCACCAAATCCACCACAGGCACCACCACAGGCACCACCACAGGCACCGCCGCAGGCACCACTACAGCCACCACCACAGCCACCACCACATCCACCACAGACACCACCACAGGCACCACTACAGCCACCACCAAAGCCGCTAACACAGCCGCAACCACCACCGCCACAGCCACCAACACTACCAGCACCGCCACCACCACTACCAGCACCGCCACCACCACCACAACAGCACTATGAACAAGTGTTTATCAACACATTATGAACACGTGGTCATTATGAACACGTGGTCATGAACACGTAGTCATTATGAACACGTGATAGTTAAGAACATGACAAGCTGATCATTAAGAACATAACAAGCTGACCATTATAAACAGGTGCTCATCAAAAAGTGACAACTTAAACAGTTATACATCTCCGATGGTTGGGGGGTGGTGGGGATTGCCCTGTGGTCGTGATTGCTGCTGGCAGACCGGAATTCGTGGGAGACGGCCGCCATCCTGCCCCCACGCCGTAACGTCTTGACATCTCATTGGCGTGTACTGGGATCAAAGAGTCTTGGTTTTTTGCTAAACGTGGAAAAACCGGAAGATCACCGAGTGTTTTCAGTCTGTTTTGGGGGTGGGGTCACGGGGGTGGGGTCACGTGGTGCCACTGTCTCCGGTATTTGTTTTCGCGCCGGAAGTGCTTGATCCCCTCCTTATTCCCGTCACGTTGCCATGGCAGCGGTATTAGAGACAGTGTGGGACATCGCCTGGGTGGCATGGGGGCGACGCGGCCCCCATCAACCGAGCAACCCCTCCACCCCCTCCCACACACCGCCCCCCCCCTCACCCCCGCCACCCCTCGTGTCGACAGCACCACCGACATCCAGATGATCAGTTGTTGTCACGTATAAAGCTCTCAGCTCTGATGTATTTACACCCGGCCCCCCCCCCCGCCACTCTCCGCCACCCTCTCGCTGGTTGACCGGACACCCAGAGGGGGAGTTAATGGTCTTCACTCTGGCGCCACCCTCTGCTCGCCCCCACCCCCCCCCCCCACTTCCCACCCACATCAGCCGCTCCACCCTGCGACCGGAGGGGTCCCTATATGACACCACCCTTCCGGGAAGTCATTGCACCATACGCAGGACCATATCGTGTATCTCCTGGCAGGCTGACGTCGTTCCCTTTCATCTAATCGCTGATATAAGAGGCGATGGAAAAGGTGTGTTCGTCTCTGTGCGCCACACAGCGTGGGGTGAAGGCGCCAGCCTAGCGACCGGTGTCACTCTCCTCTCGTTGCGTTTTGCCGTCTGGTGGCGCGGTCAGTCGCTGGCTTGATGTCATGTTGGCGGGTTGTAATACCACCTGGTAACGTTGGCCTGACTCCACAGCCACCACAGCCACCACGGCAGCCACCACCAGCACCACCGCCACCACTACAGCCACCGCCACTACCACAACCAGCCCCACTACCACCACATCCACCACTGCCACCACCACAGGCACCACCACAGGCACCACCACAGGCACCGCCGCAGGCACCACTACAGCAACCACCACAGCCACCACCACATCCACCACAGGCACCACCACAGGCACCGCCGCAGGCACCACTACAGCCACCACCACAGCCACCACCACAGGCACCACCACAGGCACCACCGCAGGCACCGCCGCAGGCACCACTACAGCCACCACCACAGCCACCACCACATCCACCACAGGCACCACCACAGGCACCGCCGCAGGCACCACTACAGCCACCACCACAGCCACCACCACATCCACCACAGGCACCACCACAGGCACCGCCGCAGGCACCACTACAGCCACCACCACAGCCACCACCACATCCACCACAGGCACCACCACAGGCACCACCACAGGCACCGCCGCAGGCACCACTACAGCCACCACCACAGCCACCACCACATCCACCACAGACACCACCACAGGCACCACTACAGCCACCACCAAAGCCGCTAACACAGCCGCAACCACCACCGCCACAGCCACCAACACTACCAGCACCGCCACCACCACTACCAGCACCGCCACCACCACCACCACCACAACAGCACTATGAACAAGTGTTTATCAACACATTATGAACACGTGGTCA
>OZ025256.1:38638854-38825326 GCA_964019135.1 Arenicola marina | reverse complement strand
CCTCCGCCTCCCCCCAGAGCCACCGACCCCGCCATAGGCAATCATTTTTGCCGTCGTGGGAACCTCTTTAGCTGTTCAAAGTCCTTAAACAGGGCCTTCCCTTACAGTAGTAGTTAATGTCGGTACAGCTGTTCAAAGTCAAACAGGGCTTTCCCTTACATTAGTAGTTAATCGAGCGCTGACAACTGGTATTTTCCCCGATTTAGTAAAGATAGCAAAGTGGGCCCCAATTTCCCAAATTGGTAAAATTATGTATTTAAAGTCCAACTCCTAGGTCAAAACGAACTTTTAAGATGTTAACCTCAATATATTATGTACGCCATCAAAATAGAATACGCTTTTATTTTATTCGGGAGCACTATTATAAATATTGGCCATTATCTCACATGACGCGTGAAAACATCCAGACTTAGTCAGAGGCTATTATTCGACGTTTGGTGACGTAAATGCAGGTTCCACCTTGAATAACTGGTGCGTCGTCCTGGTGCGCTTTATGCATGAGGTTGGTTGGTTGTATATTCAGGACGCTTTAACCACTTTTGGTCACATCGCGTCAATGGGAGAAGGAAGGGAGAGTGGAGCCATGTCTCCAGGGGTAACCCCCTAATCTTTGCGAAGAAGGACATGGGATCTTTATCTTGCGGCCACACAGACATGGCCACAGCGGGGCGCGAACCACCAATTCACGTGCCGTTAGGCTCTCAGGTGGCCAGAGCACTCAAGGCGAGCGCTCTAGCCCACTGAGCTACCGGCCCTGGGCCGTATGCATGAGACCCGTAGACATACTATTGCTTTTGTTAAAAAACCCAATATAAAACTTCGCCTGTTAACACATTATTCCAGATATTATGAATTCAACACAACCAAGACGTACTGGTTACCTCCTATCTTAAAATACCAATTCATTTATAAATATTTAAATGAACCCTTCACCAGCCTATATTTAGTGATAAAACCGGAACCTGCATCTACGTCACTTGGCGCGAAAATTATGACTTTGTCCGTTCAGAGTTGATATCCGAGTTCGTACAGATTTCGTGTCTAAAACATGCCACACTCACCAAACTATGAGCCACATAATATGCACAACCACACAGATTGCTTCAATATTAACTCTTCTATGTGTATATTATGTTAATTTTTACAAATTAATTTACGAAATAATTTACTCAGAAGATGGCCTTTAATAATTACAGGCCAGTAATGTCAATAGTAGTTACTAGCATTTTCTAACATTCTCGAGCAAAACTTACTGATCAATATTAAGCACAATTTGAGAATAACGAAAAATTTAATAACAGCTATACGGTTTAAGGCCAAATCATTCTAACTTGCCTCACTTGAACTAATTCGTCAGACTTTGCAAAAAATGGATAACGGGAAGATCCCGATAAATATTTCTAAAGTTCGACAAAGTTTAGGAAAAGTTATAGGCGCCCGGCGTGCGATAGAAAACAATTAGTGCAATTTGAAAATCACGAGTCTAACGTTTCAATATATATAATATATCTTAATAAATATAATTTATATATATATATCCGAAACTTATATATCCAAAATTCATTATATATACTAACTTAAACGCAAAGTAACCAATATCATCAAAACGGAAAACCTAAATGGAGAATTAAGGAAAATGAACCAGTGGCTTTCAATAAACAAATTAGCTCTGAACCCAATTAAATGTACTTTATGCTATTTTACAGCCTATGTCAAACATAAATGATAATTCAAATAAAGTTATAGCAAAATAAAATAGCAATTAAAGTATGAAATGTAATTGCCATTTTGAGCTGATCTAAGTGTGTCCTTCGGCAGCACACGCTGTTATCAATTTACAAGACGCTTCTGTCACTATTGTGCCTTAGCCTGGGGTTACCAAACACAACCATTACAAAAGCTACAAAAGAAAGCTGTGCGGATCATAACCGGCAGCAAATATAACGCACACACCAATTCTTTGTTCCAAGAACTTAAATTACTGAAAATAGACTACATCAATCCATTGCAGAAGGTAATATTCAATTATAAGTTAGTAAATAAAGACTGCCTGTATAATTTGAACACATACCACTGAAACAGAATTTAAGTGTACACTAATGCCACACCAGGGTAAACATCTCGTATACACAACGTGCACACCATCAATTTGCCACTAAATGCATAAGACATATTTTAGTATATGAAGTATATGTAAATCAAATGTTAGATACAGTTTATACACATAGTCTACACGGAATCTCTCAATATGGTAAACAAATTATGTTAGGTGACTACCCAATAGAGTGCGATATTCCCAACTGCTTCGTATGCCAAGTAAAGGGGCGTCCTATTCTGAAACTGAGTCTACCATATGATTTCTTATGTTTTTACTATTAACTAACGCAACACACTTAACTTTTATTCCGTTTCTCTTTTATCATTATTCAACAAATTTCTTTAAGACTTAGGTGGCTCTTATATAGAAAGTTGGGAGACTGGGGGAGGATAGGAGAGTTGAGCCGAGGTCAGTACCCTTGAACCCAAGTGGACCGTAGCCCATACGTGTTGTTTTGTCTTCACATCTGGGTGACTGGGGACTGTCAATAATAATAGTGTTTGTGGCAGCACGCCGTCATGGCGACTGTAGCCGGGGTGCCCAGTCCCGCCACGTGTCTTATAATCACATACCACAGGAGAACTCATATCCGAATTAGGGAAAAAAGGTTAAAACTAATGAAGTGAAATGACGAAATGCAGTTAATTCTATGGGACACGACTGTCTGACAGTCTATGGGACACGACAGACTGACAGTCTATGGGACATGGCTGACTGACAGTCAATGGGACACGACAGACTGACAGTCTATGGGACACGACTGTCTGACAGTCTATGGGACACGACTGTCTGACAGTCTATGGGACACGACTGTCTGACAGTCTATGGGACACGACAGACTGACAGTCTATGGGACATGGCTGACTGACAGTCAATGGGACACGACAGACTGACACTCTATGGGACATGACTGTCTGACAGTCTATGGGACACGACTGACTGACAGTCTATGGGACACGACTGACAGTCTATCGGACACGATCCACTGACAGTCTATACGACATGACTGACTGACAGTCTATGGGACACGACTGACTGACAGTCTATGGGACATGACTGACTGACAGTCTATGGGACACGACTGACTGACAGTCTATGGGACATGACTGACTGACAGTCTATGGGACACGACTAACTGACAGTCTATGTGACACGACAGACTGACAGTCTATGTGACATGACTGACTGACAGTCTATGGGACACGACTGACTGACAATCTCTGGGACACGACTGTGTGACAGTCTATGAGACACGACAGACTGACAGCCTATGGGACACGACTGTCTGACAATCTATGGGACACGACTGTATGACAGTCTATGGGACACGACAGACTGACAGTCTATGGGACATGGCTGACTGACAGTCTATGGGACACGACAGACTGACAGTCTATGGGACACGACTGTCTGACAGTCTATGGGACACGACTGTCTGACAGTCTATGGGACATGGCTGACTGACAGTCAATGGGACACGACAGACTGACAGTCTATGGGACATGACTGTCTGACAGTCTATGGGACACGACTGACTGACAGTCTATGGGACACGACTGACAGTCTATCGGACACGATCCACTGACAGTCTATACGACATGACTGACTGACAGTCTATGGGACACGACTGACTGACAGTCTATGGGACACGACTGACTGACAGTCTATGGGACATGACTGACTGACAGTCCATGGGACACGACTGACTGACAGTCTATGGGACATGACTGACTGACAGTCTATGGGACACGACAGACTGACAGTCTATGTGACACGACAGACTGACAGTCTATGTGACATGACTGACTGACAGTCTATGGGACACGACTGACTGACAATCTCTGGGACACGACTGTGTGACAGCCTATGAGACACGACAGACTGACAGCCTATGGGACACGACTGTCTGACAATCTATGGGACACGACTGTCTGACAGTCTATGGGACACGACAGACTGACAGTCTACGGGACATGGCTGACTGACAGTCTATGGGACACGACAGACTGACAGTCTATGGGACATGGCTGACTGACAGTCTATGGGACACGACAGACTGACAGTCTATGGAACATGGCTGTCTGACAGTCTATGAGACACGACTGACAGTCTGTGGGACACGACTGACTGACAGTCTATGGGACACGACTGACTGACAGTCTATGGGACACGACCGACTGACAGTCTATGGGACACGACTGACTGACAGTCTATGGGACATGACTGACTGACAGTCTATACATGACTGACTAACAGTCTATACGACACGACTGACTGACAGTCTATGGGACACGACTGACAGTCTATGGGACACGACTGACAGTCTATGGGACACGACTGACTGATAGTCAATGGGACACGACTGACTGACAGTCTATGGGACACGACCGACTGACAGTCTATGGGACACGACTGACTGACAGTCTATGGGACATGACTGACTGACAGTCTATACGACATGACTGACTAACAGTATATGGGACACGACTGACTGACAGTATATGGGACACGACTGACTGACAGTCTATGGGACATGACTGACTGACGGTGTATGGGACACGACTGACTGACAGTCTATGGGACATGACTGACTGACAGTCTATGTGACACGACAGACTGACAGTCTATGTGACACGACAGACTGACAGTCTATGTGACATGACTGACTGATAGTCTATGGGACACGACTGACTGACAGTCTATGGGACACCACTGTGTGGCAGTCTATGGGACACGACAGACTGACAGTCTATGGGACACGACAGACTGACAGTCTATGGGACACGACAGACTGGCAGTCTATGGGACATGACTGTCTGACAGTCTATGGGACACGACTGACTGACAGTCTATGGGACAAGACTGTCTGACAGTCCATGGGACACGACTGACTGACAGTCTATGGGACACGACTGACTGACAGTCTCTGGGACACGACTGTGTGACAGTCTATGGGACACGACAGACTGACAGTCTATAGGACACGACTGACTGACAGTCTATGGGACACGACTGACTCACAGTCTCTGGGACACGACTGTGTGACAGTCTATGGGACATGACTGACTGACAGTCTATCGGACATGACTGACTAACAGTCTATGGGACACGACAGACTGACAGTCTATGTGACATGACTGACTGACATTCTATGGGACACGACTGACTGACAGTCTCTGGGACATGACTGCCAGACAGTCTCTGGGACACGACTGTGTGAGAGTCTATGGGACATGACTGACTGACTGACAGTCTATAGGACACGACTGACTGACAGTCTATGGGACACGACTGACTGACAGTCTCTGGGACACGACTGTGTGACAGTCTATGGGACATGACTGACTGACAGTCTATGGAACATGACTGACTAACAGTCTATGGGACACGACTGACTGACAGTCTATGGCACACGACAGACTGACAGTCTATGGAACATGACTGACTGACAGTCTATGGGACACGACTGACTGACAGTCTCTGGGACACGACTGTGTGACAGTCTATGGCACATGACTGACTGACAGTCTATAGGACACGACTGTGTGACAGTCTATGGGACATGACTGACAGTCTATGGGACATGACTGACTAACAGTCTATGGGACACGACAGACTGACAGTCTATGGGACACGACAGACTGACAGTCTATGGGACATGACTGACTGACAGTCTATGGGACATGACTGACTGACAGTCTATGGGACACGACTGACTGACAGTCTATGGGACATGAAGGACTGACAGTCTATGGGACACGACTGACTGAGGACGACTGAAGATCGTTTTTGGTGCACGTTCAATTCTTTCGTCATTCCCTGGACGGATTTAACCACCGACGCTTTCCAGATGCCTCGATTCTTATTTCCTCTCTTGCCTTTGCCGCCACTCTGTCGGCTCTGACCCCATATCTGGCTCTGCTCGTTAGGAGTTGTTCTCCAGCCCCGTTGTGAGCGGGGACCTGGCACCCCCTCCCCCCACCTACCTACTCGGGCGCCATAATTTTTTTCTCAATTAAGGACTCCGTGGTGGAAGAGGAACAAAGCAGCTTACGGTGCATGTGAACGCCAGAACAGCTTCCTGCCTGGCCAACTGTTGTGCAAACTACAAAGCCAGCAAGTGCGCCGTGAGTTATCAACCCCTCCACCTGCCGCCGCCCCTCTCCCTCCTACCCCCCTCCGCCTTCCGGACCCCTCGCAATGTTCCATATTATCACCCAGCAGAAATCCGCTCCTACCCGCCTAACATGTGGTGTCGGTTAATCACAAGGTGGCTCTGTGTCGTCAAAGTATTGATCGCGCGAGAGCTGGCAACATTCAAGCGAAGTAACAGAAGTAGTAACTCATATATACCACGCTGCTCCTCATCATATATACCACGCTGCTCCCCATCATATATACCACGCTGCTCCTCATCATATATACCACGCTGCTCCTCATCATATATACCACGCTGCTCCTCATCATATATACCACGCTGCTCCTCATCATATATACCACGCTGCTCCTCATCATATATACCACGCTGCTCTTCATCATATATACCACGCTGCTCCTCATCATATATACCACGCTGCTCCTCATCATATATACCACGCTGCTCTTCATCATATATACCACGCTGCTCCTCATCATATACACCACGCTGCTCCTCATCATATATACCACGCTGCTCCTCATCATATATACCACGCTGCTCCTCATCATATATACCACGCTGCTCCTCATCACATATATCACGCTACTCCTCATCATATATACCACGCTGCTCCTCATCATATATACCACGCTGCTCCTCATCATATATACCACGCTGCTCTTCATCATATATACCACGCTGCTCCTCATCATATATACCACGCTGCTCCTCATCATATATACCACGCTGCTCTTCATCATATATACCACGCTGCTCCTCATCATATATACCACGCTGCTCCTCATCATATATACCACGCTGCTCTTCATCATATATACCACGCTGCTCCTCATCATATATACCACGCTGCTCCTCATCATATATACCACGCTGCTCTTCATCATATATACCACGCTGCTCCTCATCATATACACCACGCTGCTCCTCATCATATATACCACGCTGCTCCTCATCATATATACCACGCTGCTCCTCATCATATATACCACGCTGCTCCTCATCACATATATCACGCTACTCCTCATCATATATACCACGCTGCTCCTCATCATATATACCACGCTGCTACTCATCATATATATCACGCTACTCCTCATCATATATACCACACTGCTCCTCATCATATATACCACGCTGCTCCTCATCATATATGCAACGCTGCTCCTCATCATATATACCACGCTGCTCCTCATCATATATACCACGCTGCTCCTCATCATATAAACCACGCTGCTCCCCATCACATATACCACGCTGCTCCTCATCATTGATACCACGCTGCTCCTCATCATATATACCACGCTGCCCCTCATCATATATACCACGCTGCTCCCCATCATATATACCACGCTGCTCCTCATCATATATACCACGCTGCTCCCCATCATATATACCACGCTGCTCCCCATCATATATACCACGCTGCTCCTCATCATATATACCTCGCTGCTCTTCGTCATATATACCACGCTGCTCCCCATCATATATACCACGCTGCTCCTCATCATATATACCACGCTGCTCCTCATCATATATACCACGCTGCTCATCATCATATATACCACGTTGCTCCTCATCATATATATCACGCTACTCCTCATCATATATACCACGCTGCTCCTCATCATATATACCACGCTGCTCTTCTTCATATATACCACGCTGCTCCTCATCATATATATCACGCTACTCCTCATCATATATACCACGCTGCTCCTCATCATATATACCACGCTGCTCCTCATCACATACACCACGCTGCTCCTCATCATATATACCACGTTGCTCCTCATCATATATACCACGCTGCTCCTCATCATATATACCACGCTGCTCCTCATCACATATACCACGCTGCTCCTCATCATATATACCACGCTGCTCCCCGTCATATATACCACGCTGCTCCTCATCATATAAACCACGCTGTTCCTCATCATATATACTATGCTCCTCTCCATCATATATACCACGCTGCTCCTCATCATATATACCACGCTGCTCCGAATCATATATACCACGCTGCCCCTCATCATATATACCACGCTGCTCCTCATCATATATACCACGCTGCTCCTCATCATATATACCACGCTACTCCTCATCATATATACCACGCTGCTCCCCATCATATATACCACGCTGCTCCTCATCATATATACCACGCTGCTCCTCATCTTATATGCCACGCTGCTCCTCATCATATATACCACGCTGCTCCTCATCATATATACCACGCTGCTCCCCATCATATATACCACGCTGCTCCCCATCATATATACCACGCTGCTCCCCATCATATATACCACGCTGCTCCCCATCATATATACCACGCTGCTCCCCATCATATATACCACGCTGCTCCCCATCATATGTACCACGCTGCTCCTCATCATATATACCACGCTGCTCCTCATCAAATATACCACGCTGCTCCTCATCATATATAAAACGCTGCTCTTCATCATATATACCACGCTGCTCCCCATCATATATACCACGCTGCTCCCCATCATATATACCACGCTGCTCCCCATCATATATACCACGCTGCTCCTCATCATATATACCACGCTGCTCCTCATCATATATACCACGCTGCTCCTCATCATATATACCACGCTGCTCCCCATCATATATACCACGCTGCTCCTCATCATATATACCACGCTGCTCCTCATCATATATACCACGCTGCTCCTCATCATATATACCACGCTGCTCCTCATCATATATACCACGCTGCTCCCCATCATATATACCACGCTGCTCCTCATCATATATACCACGCTGCTCCCCATCATACATACCACGCTGCTCCTCATCATATATACCACGCTGCTCCTCATCATATATACCACGCTGCTCCTCATCATATATACCACGCTGCTCCTCATCATATATACCACGCTGCTCCCCATCATATATACCACGCTGCTCCCCATCATATATACCACGCTGCTCCTCATCATATATACTACGCTGCTCCCCATCATATATACCACGCTGCTCCTCATCATATATACCACGCTGCTCCTCATCATATATACCACGCTGCTCCTCATCATATATACCACGCTGCTCCACATCATATATACCAGGCTGCTCCCCATCATATGTATAACGCTGCTCCTCATCATATATACCACGCTGCTCCTCATCATATATACCACGCTGCTCTTCATCATATATACCACGCTGCTCCTCATCATATATACCACGCTGCTCCCCATCATATATACCACGCTGCTCCTCATCATATATACCACGCTGCTCCTCATCATATATACCACGCTGCTCCTCATTATATATACCACGCTGCTCCCCATCATATATACCACGCTGCTCCTCATCATATATACCACGCTGCTCCTCATCATATAAACCACGCCGCTCCTCATCATATATACCACGCTGCTCCTCATCATACATACCACGCTGCTCCTCATCATATATACCACGCTGCTCCTCATCATATATACCACGCTTCTCCTCATCATATATACCACGCTGCTCCTCATCATATATACCACGCTGCTCCCCATCATATATACCACGCTGCTCCTCATCATAAATACCACGCTGCTCCTCATCATATATACCACGCTGCTCCCCATCATATATACCACGCTGCTCCCCATCATATATACCACGCTGCTCCTCATCATATATACCACGCTGCTCCTCATCATATATGCCACGCTGCTCCCCATCATATATACCACGCTGCTCCTCATCATATATACCACGCTGCTCCTCATCATATATACCATGATGCTCCTCATCGTATGTACCACGCTGCTCCTCATCATATATATCACGCTGCTCCTCATCATATATGCCACCCTGCTCCTCATCATATCTACCACGCTGCTCCTCATCATATATACCACGCTGCTCCTCATCATATATACCACGCTGCTCCTCATCATATATACCACGCTGCTCCTCATCTTATATACCACGCTGCTCCTCATCATATATACCACGCTGCTCCCAATCATATATACCCCGCTGCTCCTCATCATATATACCACGTTGCTCCTCATCATATATACCACGCTGCTCCTCATCATATATACCACGCTGTTCCCCATCATATATACCACGCTGCTCCTCATCATATATACCACGCTACTCCTCATCATATATACCACGCTGCTCCTCATCATATATACCACGCTGCTCGTCATCATATATACCACGCTGCTCCCCATCATATATACCACGCTGCTCCTCATCATAAATACCACGCTGCTCCTCATCATATATACCACGCTGCTCCCCATCATATATACCACGCTGCTCCCCATCATATATACCACGCTGCTCCTCATCATATATACCACGCTGCTCCTCATCATATATGCCACGCTGCTCCCCATCATATATACCACGCTGCTCCTCATCATATATACCACGCTGCTCCTCATCATATATACCATGATGCTCCTCATCGTATGTACCACGCTGCTCCTCATCATATATATCACGCTGCTCCTCATCATATATGCCACCCTGCTCCTCATCATATCTACCACGCTGCTCCTCATCATATATACCACGCTGCTCCTCATCATATATACCACGCTGCTCCTCATCATATATACCACGCTGCTCCTCATCTTATATACCACGCTGCTCCTCATCATATATACCACGCTGCTCCCAATCATATATACCCCGCTGCTCCTCATCATATATACCACGTTGCTCCTCATCATATATACCACGCTGCTCCTCATCATATATACCACGCTGTTCCCCATCATATATACCACGCTGCTCCTCATCATATATACCACGCTGCTCCTCATCATATATACCACGCTGCTCCTCATCATATATACCACGCTGCTCCTCAACATATATACCACGCTGCTCCTCATCATATATACCACGCTGCTCCTCATCATATATACCACGCTGCTCCTCATCATACATACCACGCTGCTCCTCATCATATATACCACGCTGCTCCTCATCATATATATCACGCTGCTCCTCATCATATATACCACGCTGCTCCTCATCATATATACCACGCTGCTCCTCATCATATATACCACGCTGCTCCTCATCATACATACCACGCTGCTCCTCATCATATATACCACGCTGCTCCTCATCATATATACCACGCTGCTCCTCATCATATATACCACGCTGCTCCTCATCATACATACCACGCTGCTCCTCATCATATATACCACGCTGCTCCTCATCATATATACCACGCTGCTTCCCATCATATATACCACGCTGCTCCTCATCATATATACCACGCTGCTCCTCATCATATATACCACGCGGCTCCTCATCATATATACCACGCCGCTCCTCATCTTATATACCACGCCGCTCCTCATCATATATACCACGCTGCTCCTCATCATACATACCACGCTGCTCCTCATCATATATACCACGCTGCTCCTCATCATATATACCACGCTGCTCCTCATCATATATACCACGCTGCTCCTCATCATATATACCATGATGCTCCTCATCATATATACCACGCTGCTCCTCATCATATATACCACGCTGCTCCTCATCATATATACCACGCTGCTCCTCATCATATATACCACGCTGCTCCTCATCATATATACCACGCTGCTCCTCATCATATATACCACGCTGCTCATCATATATCCCATGCTGCTCCTCATATATACCACGCTGCTCCCCATCATATATACCACGCTGCTCCTCATCATATATACTACGCTGCTCCCCATCATATATACGACGCTGCTCCTCATCATATATACCACGCTGCTCCTCATCATATATACCACGCTGCTCCTGATCATATATACCACGCTGCTCCACATCATATATACCACGCTGCTCCCCATCATATGTATAACGCTGCTCCTCATCATATATACCACGCTGCTCCTCATCATATATACCACGCTGCTCTTCATCATATATACCACGCTGCTCCTCATCATATATACCACGCTTCTCCTCATCATATATACCACGCTGCTCTTCATCATATATACCACGCTGCTCCTCATCATATATACCACGCTTCTCCTCATCATATATACCACGCTGCTCCTCATCATATATACCACGCTCCTCCTCATCATATATACCACGCTGCTCCTCATTATATATACCACGCTGCTCCCCATCATATATACCACGCTGCTCCTCATCATATATACCACGCTGCTCCTCATCATATATACCACGCTGCTTCTCATCATATATACCACGCTGCTCCTCATCATATATACCACGCTACTCCTCATCATATATACCACGCTGCTCCTCATCATATATACCACGCTGCTCGTCATCATATATACCACGCTGCTCCTCATCATATATACCACGCTGCTCCTCATCATATATAGAACGCTGCTCCCCATCATATATACCACGCTGCTCCCCATCATATATACCACGCTGCTCCTCATCATATATACCACGCTGCTCCTCATCATATATACCACGCTGCTCCTTATCATATATACCACGCTGCTCCTCATCATATATACCACGCTGCTCCTCATAATATATACCACGCTGCTCAGCATCATATATACCACGCTGCTCCTCATCATATATACCACGCTGCTCCCCATCATACATACCACGCTGCTCCCCCTCATATATACCACGCTGCTCCCCATCATATATACCACGCTGCTCTTCATCATATATACCACGCTGCTCCCCATCATATGTATCACGCTGCTCCTCATCATATATACCACGCTGCTCCTCATCATATATACCACGCTGCTCCTCATCATATATACCACGCTGCTCCTCATCATATATACCACGCTTCTCCTCATCATATATACCACGCTGCTCCTCATCATATATACCACGCTGCTCTTCATCATATATACCACGCTGCTCCTCATCATATATACCACGCTGCTCCCCATCATAAATACCACGCAGCTCCTCATCATATATACCACGCTGCTCCTCATCATATATACCACGCTGCTCCTCATCATATATACCACGCTGCTCCTCATCTTATATACCACGCCGCTCCTCATCATATACACCACGCTGCTCCTCATCATACATACCACGCTGCTCCTCATCATATATACCACGCTGCTCCTCATCATATATACCACGCTGCTCCTCATCATATATACCACGCTGCTCCTCATCATATATACCATGATGCTCCTCATCATATATACCACGCTGCTCCTCATCATATATACCACGCTGCTCCTCATCATATATACCACGCTGCTCCTCATCATATATACCACGCTGCTCCTCATCATATATACCACGCTGCTCCTCATCATATATACCACGCTGCTCATCATATATCCCATGCTGCTCCTCATATATACCACGCTGCTCCCCATCATATATACCACGCTGCTCCTCATCATATATACTACGCTGCTCCCCATCATATATACGACGCTGCTCCTCATCATATATACCACGCTGCTCCTCATCATATATACCACGCTGCTCCTCATCATATATACCACGCTGCTCCACATCATATATACCACGCTGCTCCCCATCATATGTATAACGCTGCTCCTCATCATATATACCACGCTGCTCCTCATCATATATAAAACGCTGCTCTTCATCATATATACCACGCTGCTCCTCATCATATATACCACGCTTCTCTTCATCATATATACCACGCTGCTCCTCATCATATATACCACGCTGCTCCTCATCATATATACCACGCTTCTCCTCATCATATATACCACGCTGCTCCTCATCATATATACCACGCTCCTCCTCATCATATATACCACGCTGCTCCTCATTATATATACCACGCTGCTCCCCATCATATATACCACGCTGCTCCTCATCATATATACCACGCTGCTCCTCATCATATATACCACGCTGCTTCTCATCATATATACCACGCTGCTCCTCATCATATATACCACGCTACTCCTCATCATATATACCACGCTGCTCCTCATCATATATACCACGCTGCTCGTCATCATATATACCACGCTGCTCCTCATCATATATACCACGCTGCTCCTCATCATATATAGAACGCTGCTCCCCATCATATATACCACGCTGCTCCCCATCATATATACCACGCTGCTCCTCATCATATATACCACGCTGCTCCTCATCATATATACCACGCTGCTCCTTATCATATATACCACGCTGCTCCTCATCATATATACCACGCTGCTCCTCATAATATATACCACGCTGCTCAGCATCATATATACCACGCTGCTCCTCATCATATATACCACGCTGCTCCCCATCATATATACCACGCTGCTCCCCCTCATATATACCACGCTGCTCCCCATCATATATACCACGCTGCTCTTCATCATATATACCACGCTGCTCCCCATCATATGTATCACGCTGCTCCTCATCATATATACCACGCTGCTCCTCATCATATATACCACGCTGCTCCTCATCATATATACCACGCTGCTCCTCATCATATATACCACGCTTCTCCTCATCATATATACCACGCTGCTCCTCATCATATATACCACGCTGCTCTTCATCATATATACCACGCTGCTCCTCATCATATATACCACGCTGCTCCCCATCATAAATACCACGCAGCTCCTCATCATATATACCACGCTGCTCCTCATCATATATACCACGCTGCTCCTCATCATATATACCACGCTGCTCCTCATCATATATACCACGCTGCTCCTCATCATATATACCGCGCTGCTCCTCATCATATATACCACGCCGCTCCTCATCATATATACCACGCTGCTCCTCATCATACATACCACGCTGCTCCTCATCATATATACCACGCTGCTCCTCATCATATATACCACGCTTCTCCTCATCATATATACCACGCTGCTCCTCATCATATATACCACGCTGCTCCCCATCATATATACCACGCTGCTCCTCATCATAAATACCACGCTGCTCCTCATCATATATACCACGCTGCTCCCCATCATATATACCACGCTGCTCCCCATCATATATACCACGCTGCTCCTCATCATATATACCACGCTGCTCCCCATCATATATACCACGCTGCTCCCCATCATATATACCACGCTGCTCCTCATCATATATACCACGCTGCTCCTCATCATATATGCCACGCTGCTCCTCATCATATATACCACGCTGCTCCTCATCATATATACCACGCTGCTCCTCATCATATATACCACGCTGCTCCTCATCATATATACCACGCTGCTCCTCATCATATATACCACGCTGCTCCTTATCATATATACCACGCTGCTCCCCATCATATATACCACGCTGCTCCTCATCATATATACCACGCTGCTCCCCATCATATATAACACGCTGCTCATCATATATACCACGCTGCTCCTCATCATATATACCACGCTGCTCCTCATCATATATACCACGCTGCTCCCCGTCATATATACCACGCTGCTCCTCATCATATAAACCACGCTGCTCCTCATCATATGTACCACGCTGCTCCCCATCATATATACCACGCTGCTCCTCATCATATATACCACGCTGCTCCTCATCATATATACCACGCTGCTCCCCATCATATATACCACGCTGCTCCTCATCATATATACCACGCTGCTTCCCATCATATATACCACGCAGCTCCCCATCATATATACCACGCTGCTCCTCATCATATATACCACGCTGCTCCCCATCATATATACCACGCTGCTCCTCATCATATATACCACGCTGCTCCCCATCATATATACCACGCTGCTCCCGATCACATATACCACGCTGCTCCTTATCACATATACCACGCTGCTTCCCATCATATATACCACGCTGCTCCTCATCATATATACCGCGCTGCTCCTCATCATATATACCACGCTGCTTCTCATCATATATACCACGCTGCTCCTCATCATATATACCACGCTGCTCCTCATCATATATACCACGCTGCTCCTCATCATATATACCACGCTGCTCCTCATCATATATACCACGCTGCTCCTCATCATATATACCACGCTGCTCCCCATCATATATACCACGCTGCTCCCCATCATATATACCACGCGGGTCCTCATCATATATACCACGCTGCTCCTCATCATATAAACCACGCTGCTTCCCATCATATATACCACGCTGCTCCCCATCATATGTATCACGCTGTTCCTCATCATATATACCACGCTGCTTCTCATCATATATACCACGCTGCTCCTCATCATATATACCACGCTGCCCCCCATCATATATACCACGCTGCTCCTCATCATATATACCACGCTGCTCCTCATCATATATACCACGCTGCTCCCCGTCATATATACCACGCTGCTCCTCATCATATAAACCACGCTGCTCCTCATCATATGTACCACGCTGCTCCCCATCATATATACCACGCTGCTCCCCATCATATATACCACGCTGCTCCTCATCATATATACCACGCTGCTCCTCATCATATATACCACGCTGCTCCCCGTTATATATACCACGCTGCTCCTCATCATATAAACCACGCTGCTCCTCATCATATGTACCACGCTGCTCCCCATCATATATACCACGCTGCTCCTCATCATATATACCACGCTGCTCCTCATCATATATACCACGCTGCTCCTCATCATATATACCACGCTGCTCCTCATCATATATACCACGCTGCTCCCCATCATATGTATCACGCTGTTCCTCATCATATATACCACGCTGCTTCTCATCATATATACCACGCTGCTCCTCATCATATATACCACGCTGCTCCTCATCATATATACCACGCTGCTCCTCATCATATATACCACGCTGCTCCTCATCATATATACCACGCTGCTCCTCATCATATATACCACGCTGCTCCCCATCATATATACCACGCTGCTCCCCATCATATATACCACGCGGGTCCTCATCATATATACCACGCTGCTCCCCATCATATAAACCACGCTGCTTCCCATCATATATACCACGCTGCTCCCCATCATATGTATCACGCTGTTCCTCATCATATATACCACGCTGCTTCTCATCATATATACCACGCTGCTCCTCATCATATATACCACGCTGCTCCCCATCATATATACCACGCTGCTCCTCATCATATATACCACGCTGCTCCTCATCATATATACCACGCTGCTCCCCATCATATATACCACGCTGCTCCCCATCATATATACCACGCTGCTCCTCACGATATATACCTTGCTGCTCCTCATATATACCACGCTGCTCCTCATCATATATGCCACGCTGCTCCCCATCATATATACCACGCTGCTCTTCATCATATATACCACGCTGCTCTTCATCATATATACCACGCTGCTCCTCATCATATATACCACGCTGCTCCTCATCATATGTACCACGCTGCTCCCCATCATAAATACCACGCAGCTCCTCATCATATATACCACGCTGCTCCTCATCATATATACCACGCTGCTCCTCATCATATATACCACGCTGCTCCTCATCATATATACCACGCCGCTCCTCATCATATATACCACGCTGCTCCTCATCATACATACCATGCTGCTCCTCATCATATATACCACGCTGCTCCTCTTCATATATACCACGCTGCTCCTCATCATATATACCACGCTGCTCCTCATCATATATACCACGCTGCTCCTCATCATATATACCACGCTGCTCCTCATCATATATACCACGCTGCTCCTCATCCTATATACCACGCTGCTCCTCATCATATATACCACGCTGCTCCTCATTGTATGTACCACGCTGCTCTTCATCATATATACCACGCTGCTCCTCATCATATATGCCACCCTGCTCCTCATCATATATACCACGCTGCTCCTCATCATATATACCACGCTGCTCCTCATCCTATACACCACGCTGCTCCTCATCCTATATACCACGCTGCTCCTCATCGTATGTACCACGCTGCTCCTCATCATATATACCACGCTGCTCCTCATCATATATGCCACCCTGCTCCTCATCATATATACCACGCTGCTCCACATCATATATACCACGCTGCTCCTCATCATATATACCACGCTGCTCCTCATCATATATACCACGCTGCTCCTCATCTTATATACCACGCTGCTCCTCATCATATATACCACGCTGCTCCCAATCATATATACCACGCTGCTCCTCATCATATATACCACGTTGCTCCTCATCATATATACCACGCTGCTCCTCATCATATATACCACGCTGCTCCCCATCATATATACCACGCTGCTCCTCATCATATATACCACGCTGCTCCTCATCATATATACAACGCTGCTCCTCATCATATATACCACGCTGCTCCTCATCATATATACCACGCTGCTCCTCATCATATATACCACGCTGCTCCTCATCATATATACCACGCTGCTCCTCATCATACATAAAACGCTGCTCCTCATCATATATACCACGCTGCTCCTCATCATATATACCACGCTGCTCCTCATCATATATACCACGCTGCTCCTCATCATATATACCACGCTGCTCCTCATCATATATACCACGCTGCTCCTCATCATATATACAACGCTGCTCCTCATCATATATGCCACGCTGCTCCTCATCATATATACCACGCTGCTCCTCATCATATATACCACGCTGCTCCTCATCATATATACCATGATGCTCCTCATCGTATGTACCACGCTGCTCCTCATCATATATATCACGCTGCTACTCATCATATATGCCACCCTGCTCCTCATCATATATACCACGCTGCTCCTCATCATATATACCACGCTGCTCCTCATCATATATACCACGCTGCTCCTCATCATATATACCACGCTGCTCCTCATCTTATATACCACGCTGCTCCTCATCATATATACCACGCTGCTCCCAATCATATATACCCCGCTGCTCCTCATCATATATACCACGTTGCTCCTCATCATATATACCACGCTGCTCCTCATCATATATACCACGCTATTCCCCATCATATATACCACGCTGCTCCTCATCATATATACCACGCTGCTCCTCATCATATATACCACGCTGCTCCTCATCATATATACCACGCTGCTCCTCATCATATATACCACGCTGCTCCTCATCATATATACCACGCTGCTCCTCATCATATATACCACGCTGCTCCTCATCATACATACCACGCTGCTCCTCATCATATATACCACGCTGCTCCTCATCATATATATCACGCTGCTCCTCATCATATATACCACGCTGCTCCTCATCATATATACCACGCTGCTCCTCATCATATATACCACGCTGCTCCTCATCATACATACCACGCTGCTCCTCATCATATATACCACGCTGCTCCTCATCATATATACCACGCTGCTCCTCATCATATATACCACGCTGCTCCTCATCATATATACCACGCTGCTCCTCATCATATATACCACGCTGCTCCTCATCATATATACCTCGCTGCTCCTCATCATATATACCACGCTGCTCCTCATCATATATACCACGCTGCTCCTCATCATATATACCACGCCGCTCCTCATCTTATATACCACGCTGCTCCTCATCATATATACCACGCTGCTCCTCATCATACATACCACGCTGCTCCTCATCATATATACCACGCTGCTCCTCATCATATATACCACGCTGCTCCTCATCATATATACCACGCTGCTCCTTATCATATATACCACGCTGCTCCTCATCATATATACCACGCTGCTCCCCATCATATATACCACGCTGCTCCTCATCATATATATCACGCTGCTCCTCATCATATATACCACGCTGCTCCTCATCATATATACCATGATGCTCCTCATCATATATACCACGCTGCTCCTCATCATATATACCGCGCTGCTCCTCATCATATATACCACGCTGCGCCTCATCATATATACCACGCTACTCCTCATCATATATACCACGCTGCTCCTCATCATATATACCACGCTGCTCCTCATCATATATACCATGCTGCTCCTCATATATACCACGCTGCTCCTCATCATCTATACCACGCTGCTCCTCATCATATATACCACGCTGCTCTTCATCATATATATCACGCTACTCCTCATCATATATACCACGCTGCTCCTCATCATATATACCACGCTGCTCCTCATCATATATACCATGCTGCTCCTCATATATACCACGCTGCTCCCCATCATACATACCACGCTGTTCCTCATGAGATATACCACCCTGCTCCTCATCATATATACCACGCTGCTCCTCATCATCTATACCACGCTGCTCCTCATCATATATACCACGCTGCTCCTCATCATATATACCACGCTGCTCCTCATCATATCTACCACGCTGCTCCTCATCATATATACCACGCTGCTCCTCATCTTATATACCACGCTGCTCCTCATCATATATACCACGCTGCTCCCAATCATATATACCACGCTGCTCCTCATCATATATACCACGTTGCTCCTCATCATATATACCACGCTGCTCCTCATCATATATACCACGCTGCTCCCCATCATATATACCACGCTGCTCCTCATCATATATACCACGCTGCTCCTCATCATATATACCACGCTGCTCCTCTTCATATATACCACGCTGCTCCTCATCATATATACCACGCTGCTCCTCATCATATATACCACGCTGCTCCTCATCATATATACCACGCTGCTCCTCATCATACATACCACGCTGCTCCTCATCATATATACCACGCTGCTCCTCATCATATATACCACGCTGCTCCTCATCATATATACCACGCTGCTCCTCATCATATATACCACGCTGCTCCTCATCATATATGCCACGCTGCTCCTCATCATACATACCACGCTGCTCCTCATCATATATACCACGCTGCTCCTCATCATATATACCACGCTGCTCCTCATCATATATACCACGCTGCTCCTCATCATATATACCATGATGTTCCTCATCATATATACCACGCTGCTCCTCATCATATATACCACGCTGCTCCTCATCATATATACCACGCTGCTCCTCATCATATATACCACGCTGCTCCTCATCATATATACCACGCTGCTCCTCATCATATATACCACGCTGCTCCTCATCATATATACCACGCTGCTCCTCATCATACATACCACGCTGCTCCTCATCATATATACCACGCTGCTCCTCATCATATATACCACGCTGCTCCTCATCATATATACCACGCTGCTCCTCATCATATATACCATGATGCTCCTCATCATATATACCACGCTGCTCCTCATCATATATACCACGCTGCTCCTCATCATATATACCACGCTGCTCCTCATCATATATACCACGCTGCTCCTCATCATATATACCACGCTGCTCCTCATCATATATACCACGCTGCTCCTCATCATATATACCATGCTGCTCCTCATATATACCACGCTGCTCCTCATCATCTATACCACGCTGCTCCTCATCATATATACAACGCTGCTCCTCATCATATATATCACGCTACTCCTCATCATATATACCACGCTGCTCCTCATCATATATACCACGCTGCTCCTCATCATATATACCACGCTGCTCCTCATCATATATACCATGCTGCTCCTCATATATACCACGCTGCTCCCCATCATACATACCACGCTGTTCCTCATGAGATATACCACGCTGCTCCTCATCATATATACCACGCTACTCCTCATCATATATACCACGCTGCTCCCCATCATATATACCACGCTGCTCCTCATCATATATACCACGCTGCTCCTCATCATATATACCACGCTGCTCTTCATCATACATACCACGCTGCTCCTCATCATATATACCACGCTGCTCCTCATCATATATACCACGCTGCTCTTCATCATTTATACCACGCTGCTCCTCATCATATATACCACGCTGCTCTTCATCATTTATACCACGCTGCTCCTCATCATATATACCACGCTGCTCCCCATCATATATACCACGCTGCTCCTCATCATATATACCACGCTGCTCCCCATCATATATACCACGCTGTTCCTCATCATATATACCACGCTGCTCCTCGTCATATATACCACGCTGCTCCTCATCATATATACCACGCTACTTCTCATCATATATACCACGCTGCTCCCCATCATATATACCACGCTGCTCCTCATCATATATACCACGCTGCTCCTCATCATATATACCACGCTGCTCTTCATCATACATACCACGCTGCTCCTCATCATATATACCACGCTGCTCCTCATCATATATACCACGCTGCTCTTCATCATTTATACCACGCTGCTCCTCATCATATATACCACGCTGCTCCTCATCATATATACCACGCTGCTCCTCATCATATATACCACGCTGCTCCTCATCATATATACCATGATGCTCCTCATCATATATACCACGCTGCTCCTCATCATATATACCACGCTGCTCCTCATCATATATACCACGCTGCTCCTCATCATATATACCACGCTGCTCCTCATCATATATACCACACTGCTCCTCGTCATATATACCACGCTGCTCCCCATCATATATACCACGCTGCTCCTCATCATATATACCACGCTGCTCCTCATCATATATACCACGCTGCTCCTCATCATATATACCACGCTGCTCCTCATCATATATACCACGCTGCTCCTCATCATATATACCACGCTGCTCCTCATCATATATACCACACTGCTTCTCGTCATATATACCACGCTGCTCCCCATCATATATACCACGCTGCTCCTCATCATATATACCACGCTGCTCCTCATCATATATACCACGCTGCTCTTCATCATACATACCACGCTGCTCCTCATCATATATACCACGCTGCTCCTCATCATATATACCACGCTGCTCTTCATCATACATACCACGCTGCTCCTCATCATATATACCACGCTGCTCCTCATCATATATACCACGCTGCTCCTCATCATATATACCACGCTGCTCCTCATCATATATACCACGCTACTCCTCATCATATATACCACGCTGCTCTCCATCATATATACCACGCTGCTCCTCATCATATATACCACGCTGCTCCTCATCATATATACCACGCTGCTCTTCATCATACATACCACGCTGCTCCTCATCATATATACCACGCTGCTCCTCATCATATATACCACGCTGCTCCTCATCATATATACCACGCTGCTCCTCATCATATATACCACGCTGCTCCTCATCATATATACCACGCTGCTCCCCATCATATATACCACGCTGCTCCCCATCATATATACCACGCTGCTCATCATTTATACCACGCTGCTCCTCATCATATATACCACGCTGCTCCCCATCATATATACCACGCTGCTCCTCATCATATATACCACGCTGCTCCTCATGATATATATCACGCTGCTCCTCATCATATATACCACGCTGCTCCTCATCATATATACCACGCTGCTCTTCATCATTTATACCACGCTGCTCCCCATCATATATACCACGCTGCTCCTCATCATATATACCACGCTGCTCTTCATCATTTATACCACGCTGCTCCCCATCATATATACCACGCTGCTCCTCGTCATATATACCACGCTGCTCCTCATCATATATACCACGCTGCTCCTCATCATATATACCACGCTGCTCCTCATCATATATACCACGCTGCTCCTCATCATATATACCACGCTGCTCCTCATCATTATACCACGCTGCTCCTCATCATATATACCACGCTGCTCCTCATCATATATACCATGCTGCTCCTCATATATACCACGCTGCTCCCCATCATACATACCACGCTGTTCCTCATGAGATATACCACCCTGCTCCTCATCATATATACCACGCTGCTCCTCATCATATATACCATGCTGCTCCTCATCATATATACCACGCTGCTCCTCATCATATATACCACGCTGCTCCTCATCATATATACCACGCTGCTCCTCATCATATATACCACGCTGCTCCTCATCATATATACCACGCTGCTCCTCATCATATATACCACGCTGCTCTTCATCATTTATACCACGCTGCTCCCCATCATATATACCACGCTGCTCCTCATCATATATACCACAGTGCTCCTCATCATATATACCACGCTGCTCCTCATCATATATACCACGCTGCTCCTCATCATATATACCACGCTGCTCCCCATCATATATACCACGCTGCTCCTCATCATTTATACCACGCTGCTCCTCATCATATATACCACGCTGCTCCTCATCATATATACCACGCTGCTCCTCATCATATATACCACGCTGCTCCTCATGATATATATCACGCTGCTCCTCATCATATATACCACGCTGCTCCTCATCATATATACCACGCTGCTCCTCATCATATATACCACGCTGCTCTTCATCATTTATGCCACGCTGCTCCCCATCATATATACCACGCTGCTCCTCATCATATATACCACGCTGCTCCTCATCATATATACCACGCTGCTCCTCATCATATATACCACGCTGCTCCTCATCATATATACCACGCTGCTCCTCATCATATATACCACGCTGCTCCTCATCATATATACCACGCTGCTCCTCATCATATATACCACGCTGCTCCTCATCATATATACCACGCTGCTCCTCATCATATATACCACGCTGCTCCTCAGCATATATACCATGCTGCTCCTCATATATACCACGGTTCTCCTCATCATATATACCACGCTGCTCCTCATCATATATACCACGCTGCTCCTCATCATATATACCACGCTGCTCCTCATCATATATACCACGCTGCTCCTCATCATATATACCACGCTGCTCCTCATCATATATACCACGCTGCTCCTCATCATATATACCACGCTGCTCCTCATCATATATACCACGCTGCTCCTCATCATATATACCACGCTGCTCCTCAGCATATATACCATGCTGCTCCTCATATATACCACGCTTCTCCTCATCATATATACCACGCTGCTCCTCATCATATATACCACGCTGCTCCTCATAATATATATCACCCTACTCCTAATCATATATACCACGCTGCTCCTCATCATATATACCACGCTGCTCCTCATCATATATACCACGCTGCTCCTCATCATATATACCATGCTGCTCCTCATATATACCACGCTGCTCTTCATCATATATACCACGCTGCTCCTTATCATATATACCACGCTGCTCCTCATGATATATACCACGCTGCTCTTCATCATATATACCACGCTGCTCCTCATCATATATACCACGCTGCTCCTTATCATATATACCATGCTGCTCCTCATATATACCACGCTGCTCCCCATCATACATACCACGCTGTTCCTCATGAGATATACCACCCTGCTCCTCATCATATATACCACGCTGCTCCTCATCATATATACCACGCTGCTCCTCATCATATATACCACGCTGCTCCTCATCATATATACCACGCTGCTCCTCATCATATATACCACGCTGCTCCTCATCATATATACCACGCTGCTCCTCATCATATATACCACGCTGCTCTTCATCATATATACCACGCTGCTCTTCATCATTTATACCACGCTGCTCCCCATCATATATACCACGCTGCTCCTCATCATATATACCACACTGCTCCTCATCATATATACCACGCTGCTCCTCATCATATATACCACGCTGCTCCTCATCATATATACCACGCTGCTCCCCATCATATATACCACGCTGCTCCTCATCATTTATACCACGCTGCTCCTCATCATATATACCACGCTGCTCCTCATCATATATACCACGCTGCTCCTCATCATATATACCACGCTGCTCCTCATCATATATATCACCCTGCTCCTAATCATATATACCACGCTGCTCCTCATCATATATACCACGCTGCTCCTCATCATATATACCACGCTGCTCCTCATCATATATACCATGCTGCTCCTCATATATACCACGCTGCTCCCCATCATACATACCACGCTGTTCCTCATCAGATATACCACCCTGCTCCTCATCATATATACCATGCTCCTCCTCATATATACCACGGTTCTCCTCATCATATATACCACGCTGCTCCTCATCATATATACCACGCTGCTCCTCATCATATATACCACGCTGCTCCTCATCATATATACCACGCTGCTCCTCATCATATATACCACGCTGCTCCTCATCATATATACCACGCTGCTCCTCATCATATATACCACGCTGCTGCTCATCATATATACCACGCTGCTCCTCATCATATATACCACGCTGCTCCTCAGCATATATACCATGCTGCTCCTCATATATACCACGCTTCTCCTCATCATATATACCACGCTGCTCCTCATCATATATACCACGCTGCTCCTCATCATATATATCACCCTACTCCTAATCATATATACCACGCTGCTCCTCATCATATATACCACGCTGCTCCTCATCATATATACCACGCTGCTCCTCATCATATATACCATGCTGCTCCTCATATATACCACGCTGCTCTTCATCATATATACCACGCTGCTCCTTATCATATATACCACGCTGCTCCTCATGATATATACCACGCTGCTCTTCATCATATATACCACGCTGCTCCTCATCATATATACCACGCTGCTCCTTATCATATATACCATGCTGCTCCTCATATATACCACGCTGCTCCCCATCATACATACCACGCTGTTCCTCATGAGATATACCAACCTGCTCCTCATCATATATACCACGCTGCTCCTCATCATATATACCACGCTGCTCCTCATCATATATACCACGCTGCTCCTCATCATATATACCACGCTGCTCCTCATCATATATACCACGCTGCTCCTCATCATATATACCACGCTGCTCCTCATCATATATACCACGCTGCTCTTCATCATATATACCACGCTGCTCTTCATCATTTATACCACGCTGCTCCCCATCATATATACCACGCTGCTCCTCATCATATATCCCACACTGCTCCTCATCATATATACCACGCTGCTCCTCATCATATATACCACGCTGCTCCTCATCATATATACCACGCTGCTCCCCATCATATATACCACGCTGCTCCTCATCATTTATACCACGCTGCTCCTCATCATATATACCACGCTGCTCCTCATCATATATACCACGCTGCTCCTCATCATATATACCACGCTGCTCCTCATCATATATATCACCCTGCTCCTAATCATATATACCACGCTGCTCCTCATCATATATACCACGCTGCTCCTCATCATATATACCACGCTGCTCCTCATCATATATACCATGCTGCTCCTCATATATACCACGCTGCTCCCCATCATACATACCACGCTGTTCCTCATCAGATATACCACCCTGCTCCTCATCATATATACCACGCTGCTCCCCATCATATATACCACGCTGCTCTTCATCATATATACCACGCTGCTCTTCATCATATATACCACGCTGCTCCTCATCATATATACCACGCTGCTCCTCATGATATATACCACGCTGCTCTTCATGATATATACCACGCTGCTCCTCATCATATATACCACGCTGCTCCTCATCATATATACCACGCTGCTCCTCATCATATATACCACGCTGCTCTTCATCATTTATACCACGCTGCTCCCCATCATATATACCGCGCTGCTCCTCATCATATATACCACGCTGGTCCTCATCATATATACCACGCTGCTCCTCATCATATATACCACGCTGCTCCTCACCATATATACCACGCTGCTCCTCATCATATATACCACGCTGCTCCTCATCGTATATAGCACGCTGCTCCTCATCATGCCCGAAACATGTGCTGTGCGCGTGCCATTGACAATGGCAAACATATCCCTTGGCAAACATATTCCTTGGCAAACGTATACCTTGGCAAACATATACCTTGGCAAACACATACGTTGGCAAATATATACCTTGGCAAGCATATAGTTTGGTAAAGGGTACCTTAATTGACCATAGCCAAAATATACTTTGGTAAGCATATACCTTATTTGACTATGAAAAAGATACCTTGATAAACATGTACCTTAATTGACTATGGCAAATATATGCCTTGGCAAACTTATGTTTTTATTGACCATGCCAAAAATATACTTTGGCAAACAAATACCCTAATTGGCCATGGCAAAAAATATACCTTCATTTACCAGGCTAGAATATACCATAATGGAATATGGCAGAAATATACCTTTATTCTACTAAAATGGAAGAAAATACACCTTCATTCAATAGGGCAAAAATAGACCTTCATTGGCCATGGCAAAACATACATGTACCTTCTTTCAATGCAATTCACAAACAGACACCATCACAATAGAAGAACAAGTAAGTGGAGGCGACGGATACATGTGACCCACCTGTAGAAAGTTTCTCATTCCTATTGTACCGGGGCGTCCACCAGGTATCCCATACACATTATGTAAGGATGTGTTTTACCAGATACAGCTCATGTACGCCCACGTGTGGCAGAAATCTGCAATCTACTCCTCCTGTTTTGCCAGATATGTAATTAGATATAACGGTTATCTGGCAATGTGCAACTGGTGTCCTCGAGCACAGGGATAATGTAGACACGCTGCTTCGTACAGTGTATGGCGGAAGATGTTTAAGAAGCGGTAGGGTAGCACGTAGAGAATAAAGAAGTATCAATTTGTGTAGGTCGTCATCTGTTATAGATAGACTATATCTCGGTTTTTTAAGAAGAAAATCTGTAACATACGTATATGGAGGAAGGAAATGTCAAACCGAGTATTTTTCATGGTGCTGCTGTGGAGTTGTGCACGACATCGCCTACGCAATATGGGGCTATATAAGTATTAGATGGTGTTTAGTACTGGTTTGTGCCCTGCCACCACGTGGTCCTGGCGACGTGAAGGCGTACTGGGCGTGATGTGACCATAGCACGCGTGCAAGGCCAGTCCTCCGGGGCCTAATCACTGGGACGCCAGTATTCCTACTCCATGGGCCATGTACAGGATGTGTCCCCGGCGACCAGGCGGGTGATTCGGCGCGCGGAAGCGGCAGTAATCGTCCGCGGGCTAGCACTATAGTGCAGCTTCTCGGGCAAATGCTTCTCAAGGTCGAACTAAAACCGAATGAAGGTCAGGCATCGTCAGCCGCTGGTAAACACGTCGGACCGGCTCAAGGGGTTGGAGTCCTCGCAGTAGATATGTATATGGGTCGTTGTGTAAAGTAGCACCAGGCCTAAAGATGGCGGCAGTTATTCTCGTAAGTTAGGCAACGAGTTCTAATGAATTGAGTAGGGGCATACCGGGTCTAACTCTGTCAGTGAGTAAATTAATGACGAACGTTGCTAATACGTCAACTTATAAGTATTAACTATTATTTGTCTCATGGTCATGATATCTGTCATAAATACATCCGTTATATAGTTCGATCACAGTGTGTTAAATGATGTTATAGCGGTGATAAAATGAAAAACGGGGTGGAAATCTGGCAGAAACATCGGGCAATATTGCAAAAGAGTACAAATACTTGTATTTTACATTAGTCGGTAAGACCCTGGAAGGACCATGCGCTGGTCCCCAGCGGCAGTGGAACTGCGGACCAATTGAAAGAAACTCCAGCAAGGAATAAGGGAAAGTGGGGTGAAGGGTAAACGCAATATCAGGCCGGTCGTAGCCGTAGCCGTCACGACCAAAGCGACAACCAGGTCAGATCGGTCATCCTCATAGAGATGAGATTAGGCGTTGTCCTAAATTATTCCAAATGTATAGTGTAAGTGGTATTAAGCGAGATGCTTAGATCCCCATATATATATATATACATATATCTATATATAGCACTTAGACGAATATACCAATATGCCATACGATGAAGAATGGAAAGCATGAGCGGTTTCCTATACTGCTCATAACTGGTCAAACTGCACCTCTTTCATATATACAACCAGGACATTTCCTATACAGAAGGCCTTATTTGGCGTGTATGTGTATGTGTATATTATTATGTCAATTACAAGTGCCCCCCCCTTCCCCACAACTCGGTGGGATCCACTCATGTTGACATGTTGATTATGAGCGATCTGACCTGGTTGTGGCTGCGGTCGAGACGGCTACGGCTACGCCCGGCCTGAGATTGCTTTTAACCCGTCACCCCACTTCCTTCTGTTTTTTGCTGGGGTTACTTTTAATTGGTCCACAGTTCTACTCCCGAGGAAGACTGGCGTATTGTCCTCGGTTCGTGGGGAGAGGGAATGACATGGGAACCAGCGTCAAGCAGGAAACAATATCGACTATGTTTGCAGTAACCAAACCATAAACCGCAACCGGAAGTATCTACGTCTGCAGCTCCACAGGTCGCTTGCGGCAGACGCCTAGACGCTACAGCGGTGTACTGTTAGGTTTGAAGTCGGTTGGACCGAGTTGGTCTTCTATATGTGTGGTAGGCACCATGTGGCCAGGTATGGAGGTCTCGTGGTCATTATATCCAGCTTACCTTGTTTTTCTATCTGGGTGTGCGCGGTAGGACCACGTGGCCAGGTATTGAGGTCTCGTTGTCATTATATCCAGCTTACCTTGTTTTTCTATCTGGGTGTGCGCGGTAGGACCACGTGGCCAGGTATTGAGGTCTCATGGTCATTATATCCAGCTTACCTTGTTTTTCTATCTGGGTGTGCGCGGTAGGACCACGTGGCCAGGTATTGAGGTCTCGTGGTCATTATATCCAGCTTACCTTGTTTTTCTATCTGGGTGTGCGCGGTAGGACCACGTGGCCAGGTATTGAGGTCTCGTGGTCATTATATCCAGCTTACCTTGTTTTTCTATCTGGGTGTGCGCGGTAGGACCACGTGGCCAGGTATTGAGGTCTCGTGGTCATTATATCCAGCTTACCTTGTTTTTCTATCTGAGTGTGCGCGGTAGGACCACGTGGCCAGGTATTGAGGTCTCGTGGTCATTATATCCAGCTTACCTTGTTTTTCTATCTGGGTGTGCGCGGTAGGACCACATGGCCAGGTATTGAGGTCTCGTGGTCATTATATCCAGCTTACCTTGTTTTTCTATCTGGGTGTGCGCGGTAGGACCACGTGGCCAGGTATTGAGGTCTCGTGGTCATTATATCCAGCTTACCTTGTTTTTCTATCTGGGTGTGCGCAGTAGGACCACGTGGCCAGGTATTGAGGTCTCGTGGTCATTATATCCAGCTTACCTTGTTTTTCTATCTGGGTGTGCGCGGTAGGACCACGTGGCCAGGTATTGAGGTCTCGTGGTCATTATATCCAGCTTACCTTGTTTTTCTATCTGGGTGTGCGCGGTAGGACCACATGGCCAGGTATTGAGGTCTCGTGGTCATTATATCCAGCTTACCTTGTTTTTCTATCTGGGTGTGCGCGGTAGGACCACGTGGCCAGGTATTGAGGTCTCGTGGTCATTATATCCAGCTTACCTTGTTTTTCTATCTGGGTGTGCGCGGTAGGACCACGTGGCCAGGTATTGAGGTCTCGTGGTCATTATATCCAGCTTACCTTGTTTTTCTATCTGGGTGTGCGCGGTAGGACCACGTGGCCAGGTATTGAGGTCTCGTGGTCATTATATCCAGCTTACCTTGTTTTTCTATCTGGGTGTGCGCGGTAGGACCACGTGGCCAGGTATTGAGGTCTCGTGGTCCTTATATCCAGCTTACCTTGTTCTTCTATCTGGGTGTGCGCGGTAGGACCACGTGGCCAGGTATTGAGGTCTCGTGGTCATTATATCCAGCTTACCTTGTTTTTCTATCTGGGTGTGCGCGATAGGACCACGTGGCCAGGTATTGAGGTCTCGTGGTCATTATATCCAGCTTACCTTGTTTTTCTATCTGGGTGTGCGCGGTAGGACCACGTGGCTAGGTATTGAGGTATCGCTGTCAGATAATAACAACAATACGTTACTGTGTTTGACCCTACCACCATTCACGGCGAGGTTACCGATGTCACGGTAACGTACGGGTATTAGTTGAAGAGATACTTTGAAGGGTCTGGGGATCGTTTCACTAAGATCTCGTCAATTTCCTCGTAACTTGTAAAACCATACTGCGGGATCGGTGATGAAGGGAATATTTGTCTTCATCATACATTATATACAGACATCAATATGAAACAGTCTGGCTAGCAATCAATTGCATAACTATTAGCATACACTAGTAATTACGAAGCATCTGATATTCATGTTGCTCGTAAAATTACGAGCAATCGCAAATTTAACATGGGAAAGATAGCGGTTACGAGGTCGTAACTCTTAGTGAAACGGGCCCCGGGTCAGTATTTTATTGTATACAACTTCGGGTCCGGAATGTGTATTTTTCTGAACTACTACAATATTATTTTTCATTTTAATAGCGGCAAGTGATTTTAACTCTTTTTTTTACCGCATTAAAGCAAGGGCGGATCCCGGGGGTGGGGGTCCAGAGGGTCCGGATCCCCCTCTTTTTTAAGGAAAAACGCTATCTCTGAGGCGGCGTGACCCATTCCCAGGTCGCAAGTTTTCAGTGGACCCCCAGCGGTCGTCTAAAAATTGGTGGATCCTCCGGTCGCAATTTTGTTTAGCCCCCTCACCCCCCCCCCCCACCCCCAGTCCCAATTTGAACCTAACCATCATTTTCAAATTCCTGGATGCGCCCCTTGTCAAGCACTAATAAGAGACGATGACTGTGAGGTCTTACTGGCTGCCGACTAAAATGAGGACCACTATATGGACCGGATAGGCACGGCTTGTGGTGTCCGTGTTACAAGATTTCTCTCACGGTTATTTCAGCCACACTCGCGCCACAGTTACATAAACACCATACTACAGCGCAACCTCCGTGCGATTATCTCAAGACAGCCGATTGCCTTGTTTAGGACGACTCGCTCTAGATAAAACGATGATGCTTGCTTTTATGACAGGGGGTTGTGATAGAGTTAGGCCCTCAATGTGAGACGCCAAGCCCCGTCGACTGGTCCCGTTTCTCCTCCAATATAATTACCTGGCAATGAGGCTCCCTGCCTCCACCCTCCTCCAGCAGGTGAGCATTAATACTGGCTTCAACGCGTTATCACGACGTCATTAATCACACACGATATCGCCCCTCTCATGGACCCACTCTTCGTATTAACAAAAAACGTGTACGCTGTAAGGCGGTGGGTAACGGGGCCCCCTCGCGGAGACTAACGGTACCACCATCCTTCTCTCGCACATGGCTGCACACTCTCTACCGCTAGAGAGGGCCACGTAAAGACATGTCTTACGCTATACATGAACGTATCTATGAACGTGGTTTAGGGAAGGATTCAAGCTGGATTCCCTATTCCTACAGACCGCCATGGAGGGTTAGTTAACGCAACGGTACCTGAATTTGAACTTGGTGTCTGAAGAGGAAAAACAGCTGCTATATATATGAGAAACGCAACGAGTTTCAAAACTTATCAACGCGATAGTTCAATTGTTATTTGAGTGTGTGTAAAAAATAGGATGATGCATGTCTGATTTAAGTGAGCATGCTGTAGTAAGTTTGTAACTGAATGATACTCTGCGAAATTGAAAGATAAAAAAATGCCATAACGTGAATAATTAACAGCTGAAATATTCGCAGGCATTTGTAAGTGTAGAGGGATACATGTATACATATATTGCATATGTATGTGACTAGGTGCTTTCTGTAACTTTTGGTACGGCCGCTCAAGGTCATCTGCCGTGGCAGTTCACCTCAAGGTCATAGTAATGTTTCTATAGGCGTCCCTTTGACCACGTGCCGGGGGTACCGTGGAAGTAAACAACAACAAACAAAACATATGCTTTGTCTATTTTAATAAGAAAAGGGATTTGCAACATTAAACTCTTGAGATCTCTAAAGAATCCTATATACCATAGAATGTAAATCTGATATGTAGACTGCAGAAAATCCATTTGGGTCTTGCGTAGCTTTCGCGTGCCATAAGCCTAAACCCGCACCATAGAGACAATACCGCACGGTCGTCGTAGCATAGAAAGGTTCTGTCATCGCAAGGTTTTGCCATCGCAAAGTTCTGTCATCGCAAGGTTTTGCCGTCGCAAGGTTCTGTCACCGCAAGGTTCTGTCACAGCAAGGTTGTGGCATCGCAAGGTTTTTGTCATCGCAAAGTTCTGTCATAGCAAAGTTTTGCCATCGCAAGGTTCTGTCACCGCAAGGTTCTGTCATCGCAAGATTCCGGCATCATAATGTTCTGTCATCGCAAGGTTTTGTCATCATAAGGTTCTGTCATCATGATGTTCTGTCATCGCAAGCTTCTATCAACCAAGGTTGTGCCATCATAATGTTCTGTTATCGCAGGCTACTATCATCGCACGTTTGTGCCTTCACAAGGTTCTGTCATCACAAGGTTCTGTCATTGCGAGGTTTTGGCATCGAAAGGTTCTGCCATCGAAAGGTTCTGCCATCGAAAGGTTATGTCATCGCAAGGTTATGTCATCGAAAGGTTATGCCTTCACAAGGTTCTGTCATCACAAGGTTCTGTCATTGCGAGGTTTTGGCATCGAAAGGTTCTGCCATCGAAAGGTTCTGCCATCGAAAGGTTATGTCATCGCAAGGTTATGTCATCATAAGGTTCTGGCATCGCAAGGTTATGTCATCGAAAGGTTATGTCATCGCAAGGTTCTGTCATCGCAAGGTTCTGCCATCACAAGGTTCTTTTATCACAATGTTCTGTCATCATAAGATTCTGGCATCATAATGTTCTGTCATCGCAAGCTTCTGTCATCGCAAGGTTATGTCATCGCAAGGTTCTGTCATTGCGAGGTTCTGTCATCGCAAGGTTTTGCCATCGCAAGGTTCTGTCTTCACAAGGTTCTGGGATCGCCAGGTTGTGCCATCACAAGGTTCTCTTATCACAATGTTCTGTCATCGTAGGTTCTGTCATCACAAAGTTCTGTCATCGCAAGGTCCTGTCATCGCAAGGTTCTGTCATCGCAAGGTTCTGTCATCGCAATCTTCTGTCATCACAATGTTCTGGCATCATAATGTTCTGTCATCGCGAGGTTCTGTCATCGCAAGGTTCTGTCATCACAAGGTTATGTCATCATAATATTCTGTCATCGCAAGGGTCTATCATCACAATGTTCTATCATCGCAAGCTTGTGGTATGGCAAGGTTATTGCCCGGGGAGCGAAACACTCGCCTCTAAACAACCAAGCACCGTGCAAGGTCAAGGGAAGGTCACGATCCTTATAGTCTCTGCCGGAGATGCCGATGGGGTAATGACAGAATGTGTCAACTCCCTGCCTGAATCGGGCGACGATACTTCTCCAATTATTGACGCCGTCCTGGTTGTCTGCATTTTAGTTATCGCTTAGACGACATTTATTGCATATGAATAAATGGTCTGCCTAATAACAAGTGTGGGTATTGTTGGTTTACGAATGAATTAAATTACTCATGTTCCTACTTCCTGGTCCTATTTCCTGTTTTTTAGGCACCAAAATGACATAGAAGGAATGGTATACTCATTATGCATATATTTGAGGGCATTTGTTGGGTCCACAACATGGTCTTCAGGCCATATTGTTGCGACCAAATTCACACTCACACGGAATGAAATTAACTGTTATTCCACTTTCGTGCACACGGGGGCCAACCGTCGATCTCCGGTCGATGATGAAACATCTCCAAGATTACGTGCCCGGGTCTGGGTTCGAACCGAAGATCTATTGCTGCGCGGTCTAGTGCGCTGACCATTGATTGCATCAGGGACGTCCATAGAACCATGATTATTTCCCGATACCTGCCTTGCTATGTGAACGGGCAGGATGTCTCCCTTGTACTCGAGTGCACATGGCCAGATCCAATGAATTGGCGAGCGGCGGACTCAATGGCAAGAGGTATGAGCCGCACAATATTAAAGAAATACGCCCAGAGACTTGCTGCAAGCAATATGGAAATCTGGTCATGAAAGAAACGCACGAAAGAGGGTTGCACCGTCACTACGGTCACTAGTCCAACACGAATAGGCACCAGCGTGATGCGCACTCGTTCTAAGAGCGAGTGTTTTTGTGTTGGTCCTGAAAGCACCTAAACCGGAAAAAGAGCCCGCACTGAAGGACTGTGCAGGCTTATAAAGCGTGCATTACCACACACAAAGAACTTGTGTGAGATAATGTCTTTGGCACACAGTAGACTGGGTCGTGGAAACTGACAATATCTCGCAGAAGAAATCTCACAATAGCTTCAAACGAAAAGGCCGGCGGCTGAAGCTCAGTGACGTCATCGCCCTGTTGTGAGTTTTAACGTACTCTGGTACAGTGGGCGCATTTCTTTGAGCCAGGTTCGGTATCCCGCTCCGGGCCCGCAACACGTGACAGGGAACTTCCGAGTATGCCGATAGGGATATGCCTATTCCAATGAAATGCACACACCGTTCACATCCGGTGCATCTTAAGGCACTGGAACCAACCTACTCTCATCACCTTTCAATCAGCCGCCATCTTCTCCCGAATGCCCCGTGCTGTTTAGAACGGGGTACATCGGCATACCGAATACATGCGCGCGCATCCATACCCGGGTGAAAGAAGTGTCGGGCGGTGAACCGATGCGTAATGTGCGTATTCGGTCCACCGTAGGGATACACCCGGGGTACCAAAGAAATGCGCCCAATGGGTCAACAGACAATGATGTTGTGACCCTATTGTCAGCTCGTAGTCACAACACAAGATAGATATATTTTGTCACACCTTTACTGCATTATTCGGTTATTTGGTTTAAACATATTTAATTCATGATAGGAAAACAGACAAGGCTTGTACAAGTTCCTTTTGTACATAATATAGAACCATACATAAAGCACACCAGTACCAAATAATGCACGCTATATTACCCAACAATCCGATGTAGATTTTATCTTTTACTTGTAGTTAGAATAAGAATAATATCCCTAATCGTGCGTGGAGTCAATGTTAATGGCCCGACATCAATCTCTAGCAGCTGTATTTTACTTTTAGGGAAAGAGGGATTCTTGAAGGTCCTTTAATTTGAACAAAAACTCAACCCCCACCCACAATCCCCCACCCACACTCCCCAACCCCGCCCAGACCGCGCGCACCGCCCCTCCGCACGTCTGCCGCGTAAAGTTGTTTACTAGTGAAAAAAACCACCCACGCGCTCTTAGCTGACAATTGAGGAGATATCCTTGGGCTGATTGAAGCATGTTGTCAGACCCATTATCTTACCAACCCGATACCGCTATCCCCACCACCCCTAGCAACCTGTCTGCCACCCTCTCTCCCGCTACCGGAGCCTCGCGCCCCCACCCCCTCCCCCCACCCACAACCCACGCCTCTGCCATCACCGACGCGCTTGCCAGACGCCCCTGCCTAGTGGACCAATAAGGATGCCATCGCAGACTCATAAACCGGGGGGCCACAAAAGTCCCGGGGAAGGTAACACGGCATAGAGGACCATCGATTGTGCCGCCTGAGCCTGGTATGTATGGCCCGGGAACACACGGGGTCTGGCGGCGGCTAACCGGGCGTGGCTAGAATTTATTGCCATGGAATAATTGTTTCCGGTTCGCAGAATATGGCGACCGGAGAGCTCACAGCAGAGACCGTCGTGTCGCCAGCCAGGCTGCCCCAAGCCAGTCTGTTCCAATCCAGTCTGTACCAGGCCAGTCTGCACCAAGCCAGTCTGTACCAGGCCAGTCTATACCAAGCCAGCCTATACCAAGCCAGTCTGTACCACGCCAGTCTATACCAAGCCAGTCTGTACCAAGCCAGTCTGTACCAAGCCAGTCTGTTCCAATCCAGTCTGTACCAATCCAGTCTCTACCAAGCCAGTCTGCACCAAGCCAGTCTGTACCAAGCCAGTCTATACCAAGCCAGTCTGTACCAAGCCAGTCTGTACCAATCCAGTCTCTACCAAGCCAGTCTGCACCAAGCCAGTCTGTACCAGGCCAGTCTGCACCAAGCCAGTCTGTACCAGGCCAGTCTATACCAAGCCAGTCTATACCAAGCCAGTCTGTACCAAGCCAGTCTATACCAAGCCAGTCTGTACCAAGCCAGTCTGTACCAAGCCAGTCTGTACCACGCCAGTCTGTTCCAATCCAGTCTGTACCAGGCCAGTCTGTACCAAGCCAGTCTGTACCAAGCCAGTCTACACCAAGCCAGTCTTTGCCAAGCCAGTCTGTACCAAGCCAGAGGCTTGAACACCTTGCCATAATTGTCAAGAAATGCTGAACCTCAGATAAGTGTCCTTGGGTCACGTGACTTCCCTAACAGCCTACGAAATCTTGGGTCACGTGACTTCCCTAACAGCCTACGAAATCTTTGGTCGAGAGCTTTCCCCTGGCACGTTCACTTCTCTGGCGTCTCAATTAGTGGTTCAGCCCTTCGCCGCCAGGAGCGCGGGGAGAATAACGGAGCGAAGGCAGCGATTTGGGTCATGCCGCTAGGTGGCGCTCGTGGTTGGGGAGTTGCAATGTCAGTTGTTGCTGTTGGATGTGACGGGGGTGATTAGCGTAACTCAAGCCGTGGTGCCACATTCACTAGTGGATAAGGGTAGGGCAGGCGTCGGGGAAAGCTTCCCGTGTGGTCTCCAGCGTAGTTCTTGCCATTGGCGCGACATGAAGTCACGATTAGAGCCAGCGGCTTGACCTGTGTACTAACCAGTCCACATCCGGACCGCCATCAGTTCACCCGCGTCGACCGGGGTAGTTAGTGATTCTGGTCGATATGGTCTGGAAGGCGGCACAATGAAAGGCCATGGCCAAAGGTGCACGCGTCATTCCGAGTCATTAATAAAGTAGGCCAATGTACAGTATTGCGCAATAAGTGCCCTGGCGTGACCGAACACTCTCCTGCCGTCAGAGGGCGCTCGTTCCTAACCACGCCGGTGCTTGACATCGTAGTAAACAATCGCATTGGCAGCCGGGGCTTAGAGGCTTCCCATGATTATTGGCGTTGAAGTCTGGACGTCTTCTACCTTTTTATCCTCGACTAAACATCCGGTCAGAGCATGGGAGACTTGTGCTACATCTCGCACTGATCTCGTCGCACGACGTGACTCGGCGTGATCTGTTTGGTCAAGTCGCATTAGTCACACTTTATGGTATAAATAGAGACACTGAAAAATGTGCTGCTTCCCTCCGCGAAAAGCCCTTCCTCGAACTAAGTCAAACTGCTTATGGGTAAAGCAATAAGGCTATGAACCAGTTACGCAATGATGCTGACGCTTGCACACATATAAACAATTCGGCTTTCCTTACTATTGTTCTATAGTTTACATTTCGCTTGGGGATTGCGAGTTTTACTCAGTTTTAATAGGAAGGGGGGGGGGGGATACCCCCTTTGAGTCGCGAATCCCCAAGAATTAGGCAGGGCAATATGGAATTTCCAAGATCAGGACTGTTTAAAGCTGGGCGCGAAAAGAACGCCTTAATGATGAAATCGCAAATATCGAGAAATTTGCAGACTGCTATAACGGATCCTGGTAAATAGGTAAAGGGTTCGCATTGAACCAGGAATTGTACGGATAACGATCCCCAAAAGTTGCCAGCAGCTAATGGCGAATCTCAATCTAATCGCAATAATTCCTGGATGCCAATCGCGGAGATCGGAAAAGGTATTCCCTCCCCTCTTTTAATGGATCTTCATTTGAAACGATATGCGTTTACTTAGATATACTATATATTATATACGTTTATAAACGGCTGTCTTGACGATGTTCACGATGACAATACAAGAGAAAAAACATTTCTTCGTCTCCCGCCCGAGTGGTAGTCACCGATGTTACAGAGGCCGGTCTAATATAGTGCGCCATGTCTGTGTGGTCGCAGGATAAAGATCCCATGTCCTTCTTTGCAAAGAGCACCGGAGACATAACTCCTCTCTTCTCCCCTTTGCCCATTGACGCGATATGACCAAAAGTGTTTAAAGCGTCCTGAATATACAACCACACAATATAGTGCCGACAGTTGTTACAGCGGTGGGCAGTGACTCCCCTGGTCTAAATGATCATGGCCAATGTGATGGGCTGATCGACATCACAGTAACAGCTCCCGCGTTCTAACCCTGGTGGTCGACATCACATTAACAACTCCCGCGTTCTAACTCCCCGTGGTCGACACCATATTGATAGCTCCCGTATTCTAACCTTGCTGGTCGCCCATCATATTGACAGCTCCCGCATTCTAACTCTCGTGGACGACATCATATTGACAGCTCCCGCGTTCTAACTCCCCGTGGTCGACAGCATATTGACAGCTCCCGCATTCTAACCTTGCTGGTCGACATCATATTGACAGCTCCCGCATTCTAACCCTGGTGGTCGACATGACATTGACAGCTCCCGCATTCTAACTCCCGTAGACGACATCATATTGACAGCTCCCGCGTTCTAACTCCCCGTGGTCGACACCTTATTGACAGCTCCCGCGTTCTAACCCTGCTGATCGACACCATATTGACAGCTCCCGCGTTCTACCCCGCCCCCCCCCCCTCTTCGTGGTCTACATCACATTGACAGCTCCTGCGTTTTAACTCCCTGTGGGCGACATCACATTGACAGATCCCGCATTCCAACCCACCATGGTCGACACCATATTGATAGCTCTTGCGTTCTAACCTCCATGGTCGACATCATATTGACAGCTCTCGTGTTCTAACTCCCCTTGGGCGACATCATATTGACAGCTCCCGCGTTCTACCACCCCCCCCCCCCCCGTGGACGACATACTGACAGCTCCCGCGTTCTAACTCCCCGTTGTCGACACCATGTTGACAGCTCCCGCATTCTAACCCTGCTGGTCGACACTATATTGACAGCTCCCGCGTTCTAACCCTGGTGGTCGACATCATATTGACAGCTCTCGCATTCTAACCCTGGTGGTCGACATCACATTGACAGCTCCCGCATTCTAACTCCCGTAGACGACATCATATTGACAGCTCCCGCGTTCTAACTCCCCGTGGTCGACACCTTATTGACAGCTCCCACGTTCTAACCCTGCTGATCGACACCATATTGAGAGCTCCCGCGTTCTACCCCGGCCCCCCCCCTCTCCGTGGTCTACATCACATTGACAGCTCCTGCGTTTTAACTCCCTGTGGGCGACATCACATTGACAGATCCCGCGTTCCAACCCACCATGGTCGACACCATATTGATAGCTCTTGCGTTCTAACCTCCATGGTCGACATCATATTGACAGCTCTCGTGTTCTAACCCCCCCCCCCCCCGTGGTCGACATACTGACAGCTCTCGTGTTCTAGCTCCCCGTGAGCGACATCACATTGACACCTCTCGCGTTCTAACCCCCCGTAGTCGACATCATATTGACATCACTCGCGTTTTAACCCCCCCACCCCCCACTGTGGTCGACATCATATTTACATCACCCGCGCTCTAACCTCCCTTGGTCAACATACTGAGAGCTCCCGCGTTCTAACCCCCATAGTCGATGAGAATCAACGACGGCTATTCGTCTGTGCAAAGCGCCAATGCCGCCCCCAGAACATGCAATTACCTTGCGCCATAAAGCACAGATCGCGTCTCAAGCACATGATCTTACCATCTGCCATTCCACAAGCACTCAATACCTCCTAAAGTACAAACCAGCACGTGCTTTATTATCGTAGGAAAATCCGTGTTTTGGAACAGCTGGTCGGAGCCTATCATCCCTACCCACCCCATTACCCCCTTCTCCTCCCCTCTATACCAACTGTCCGCACTGTATTCGACCAGCCTCCATATTTAACAACGATCTTGGGCCCAGATATTATATTTATACCGGTCAGGCTGGTTGTGTATTCTATGTATTTTTGGTCTATCACATAGGCTTTCGCATCCCTGTCCTTGTCTATCGACCGGTTTAAGTGCGAACACCAGACAGGAAAGTGGCTTCAGATGGGGCGATTGGCAACGCGATACACATTCAATGCTGCGTAATGAACGAATTGCAAAATATGGCCAATGCTACATATGGGTTATGTTGAATATGGGTTATGTTGCATATGGGTTATGTTGAATATGGGTTATGTTGAATATGGGTTATGTTGAATATGGGTTATGTTGAATATGGGTTATGTTGAATATGGGTAATGTTGAATATGGGTTATGTTGAATATGGGTTATGGTGAATAGGGGTTATGTTGAATATGGGTTATGTTGAATATGGGTTATGTTGAATATGGGTTATGGTGAATATGGGTAATGTTGTAAATGGGTTATGTTGAATATGGGTAATGTTGAATATGGGTTATGTTGAATATGGGTTATGTTGAATATGGGTAATGTTGAATATGGGTTATGGTGAATATGGGTAATGTTGTAAATGGGTTATGTTGAATATGGGTTATGTTGAATATGGGTTATGGTGAATATGGGTAATGTTGTAAATGGGTTATGTTGAATATGGGTAATGTTGAATATGGGTTATGTTGAATATGGGTTATGTTGATTATGGGGTATGGTGAATATGGGTAATGTTGTAAATGGGTTATGTTGAATATGGGTAATGTTGAATATGGGTAATGTTGCATATGTGTAAAGTTGTATATATTGGTAATGTTGTATATATTAGGTAATGTTGCATATGGATAATGTTGAACATGGGTAATGTTGAATATGGGTGCTGTTGAATATTGGTTTTGTGAAATATTGAACTATATTCATTTAGTGTGCTTGTGACCCAGATCGATCAAATGAAGGTATCAACAGATAATGGCAATACATAGACCAAGTTGTTGTTCAACTAAACATGCGACTTTTATGACGTACATCCAGTCCACCATAGCAGTGTTCCCCTTCCAGTCACATCCTTCCTCAGTAGCCATTAAATGCAATGCTTCCTTACGATTTATGACAGTACTAGTCTACACTGTACACAACCTGCTGTAATTCCGTTCTCTTGTATTTCTATATCTTTGCGAAGAATAAATTCCATATATTAAATTATTATTTTCATTGCATGACTTGGATGAGCCACAATAAGGTAATACATATGCCCTTTCCATGCTTCATAGTGGTAGCTTATCGGTCATCAGGCTGCGCATAATTACCGGTTACGGTAACTGTAATTCGATTATCCACATCTAATCAATGTATCCCGTAAATCTCATGGGTGAGCTGTTCACAACGAGGTGACTATGATATGACAAATGGCGCACCTCCCGATGTTTTTAGTATGCCTACATGTATTATGTTGCGGTACAGCAGGTTCTATGTAGATGTGTTACGTCATGCTGGTATTGTATCATTGTGTTTTCAAGTTTTCCTCCACAGTGGCGTAACGCTAACGCATGCAACAACAACACATTACAGTTTCTGCCGGGAGGCTTGCAGTGTGCCGCTCTGCCCTCCAGATACTCATCACAGAGGGAGCGGCAGATGCATTATTCACGGAGCTGATATGGATTAACAGTCGAGTCGAGCAACGTGCAAAGCGGCTTTCGCTCCTCCTGTATATGATGGCTGGCCTGGGGCCCCTCCGTCGTGTCACATGACCTGGGGCGATCATGTGACGACACAACGGCAGATCCAAGGGCTTTACACCATGGCCATGGAACGAGACAAGCTTTGCTTATTCTTCTGTTTTCCACTGACAACAGGTTGGCTGAAACGGACGTGCAGTTGACATGGCATGCCTTTGATCCCCAGATTCCCATTTTGTGGCATTACTTGATGTGAGACCATTGTAAATGTTGCGCATAATGGAAGACCAATGATGTCGGCTATAGGTAGATAAAGTGACATGTGACATGGCGGTGTTCGTGGGAAGGCGGGTATTGCAAGGGAGTGGCCCATATATTCTGTAAAGGAGCCTCACCGTGTCATAATAACATCGAAGGACAATAAATATATTTATGTGGGCGTGTCGTGTGTTGGAATACCACGAGACCAAAGCTAGTTTGAGAGAGAGAGGGGGGGGGGGGGGGAGGGGGTGGACTTACAGGCATGCATGGTAGGAATTAAAGGCCAATAAAATATTCATTGACGGTTAAAAAATAGTGACCCCAATAAAGGTGGGGGTCGAAAGGCCACGCGCAGCATAGTGGCAAGCCTACGAGCAACAAACAAGATACGCACCAACAATCAGGGTATCAGAAAAAATCATGGACATAAAATCGCGATTACAGGGATGGTGAGTGGGAAAAAAGAAAACACTGATTATCACGAATTGAAATGAAACAGGCATACAAACACAAAAGTCGTGTTCTCCCTCTGACCGGCAACGCGCGGAGCAAGGTTGGTTGATATACAAAGTACGACTAAAAACCGTGAGACATATAGTTTGATCGTACAAAGATAACCGATAATCGACTTCCCCGATAAATGCTTTTTAATAATACCCCTTACATTGTTGTGAGTCTGTAGGATCAACCAACATTTTGGACATTTTTTTGATAAATATTGTTCAGTTCATACAAACAACATGGCGAGCCGAACAGGTTGTCGCATTTTGAGTTGAAATTTATAATTCAATAAACAGCAGCAGTTCTTGTCGTCATATACAACTGTGACTGTCATGATTTCCTCTAGATACAGTGACCAAACGGAACTTCTTATGGGCGGGTAGACAGCAGCTGATTGCCCGCTTGCCTGAAAAATTGCAGGCCAAAATAGCAGGTCTCTGGCTAATACCCTGGGTAGGGTAGCGTCTGGGATGAAATGTACCAACCACCCACACCCATGGCTAGGGTCTGGGAGGTAGAGTATCACTGGAGACGGTAATCGAAGCAGCAGGACCATGTCACCCTGACATTTGACCGACTGGGTCATGTGGGGGTTCCCTTTAGTTTCCTGTCACCTCCTGTCACCATCCTGTCACCATGTACCGCAGTCTGTAGTTCCCGGTCGCCGTCAGTCTGTGCTCCAGTCCCTGCCGCCATCAGTCTGTGCTCCAGTCTGTAGTTCCCTGCCGCCATCAGTCTGTGCTCAAGTATGTAGTTCCCCGCCGCCACCAGTCTGTGCTCCAGTCCCTGCCGCCATCAGTCTGTGCTCCAGTCTGTAGTTCCCTGCCGCCATCAGTCTGTGCTCCAGTCTGTAGTTCCCTGCCGCCATCGTCTGTGCTCCAGTCTGTAGTTCCCTGCCGCCATCAGTCTGTGCTCCAGTCTTTAGTTCCCTGCCGCCATCAGTCTGTGCTCCAGTCTGTAGTTCCCTGCCGCCATCGTTTGTGCTCCAGTCTGTAGTTCCCTGTCACCATGAGTCTGTACCGCAGTCTGTAGTTCCCTGTCGCCGTCAGTCTGTAGTCTGTACTGCCTTCATTAGGGCCACACTACAGTCATCAGCGGCACCTGTTAACTTATGGACGAGTGGCCCCACACCCCTTGCCAAGTTTGGATGGTACTCCAAGTTATTGGAGGGAAGACACCCCCAGTTGGGGCGGTACCCCAAGTTAGGGGAGGGGAGACACCCCAAATTAGGGGAGGGAAGACACCTAAAGTCTGTCGACAGTCGAAAAACCGGGAGACGGGACTCTCATTAAAAAAACATGTAAAAACTCGTAAAACTTTTTTTTTTTTTTTTTTTTGTATTTTGTATCGGTAGACGAAATAAAATATAGTAGGCGAAGGGTACGCAGGTCAAAATACGTAATCGGGGTCTCAATTACAACGCTGCTTTGACACTTCGTGTTAGGACAAATACGTAATCCATTCTGGTATACTGGGGTAGGGTAAACTCCTCCCGTAAAAAATATGTTTCAATGAAAAGATTTTGGTAGGAATGAGAAAAAACAGGTTTGATCACTATTGCAATTTGTTTCGGGTTGACCCCTGATTCCGCCCAGGCTGCCCGGACTATCAGTGGACACCTGGGCGGGGCCGGCAGCAGGCATTGCCCTCCGTGGCCCCCCGTTGTGGCCCGGTGGGCTGTGTCGTGAGTCTACCCGGTGGCGCTTCCAGTGGCGCTCCCAGTGGCGCTGCTCGCCGTGGCTTTGTCCGGGGCCACCCCCCCCCCCCTCCAGGCCGTGATTTTACCAAGGCCATTGTGTGTTCCCGCCCCACCAAACCAAAGGCTATTAGGCGAAAACTCACGCCAACACGTCATCCCAGTGACGACGGGCAATGGGGAACGACTGTCGACCAACTGCCAGTTTGTGCCCCTGTGTCGTTGTCATTGCTGCAGAGACCGGGAGTGCTGCTGTCATGCAGTCATTACCCAGCGGCCGATGGTGGTAAGAGGGGGGGCGGCAGGGGCGGTGTGGTGGTGGTAAGGCGGGGGAGGTGGTGGTGAGGCGGGAGAGGTGATGGTGGTGGTGAGAGGGGGGGGGGTGGTGGGTGGTGGTGTGGGGCCGGTGAGAGGTGGTGCTGGTGGGGGTGGTGGTGGGGGTGGGGGTGGGGTGGTGGTGGTGGTGGTAAGGCGGGGGAATTGGTGGTGAGGCGGGGGAGGTGGTGGCGGTGGTGAGGGGGGGGGGGGGGTGGTGGTGGTGGGTGGTGGTGAGGGCCCGGGGAGAAGTGGTGCTGGTGTTGGTGGTGGTGGTGGTGGTAAGGCGGGGGAGGTGGTGGTGAAGCGGGGGAGGTGGTGGTGAGGCAGGGGAGATGGTGGTGGTGGCGGTGGGGGGGGGAGGGGGAGGGGTGGTGGTGGGGAAGGGGGTAGTGGTGGTGAGAGGGGCGGGGGGGTGGCGCCATAACACCACAAAAACCAAGAGATGGTTCGCGCTTCACAGTAGTGTCACACACAGTGATAATGACGAAGCAAGAAGCTGGTTCAAATCCAGCAATGTGTAACTATAGCTTTTACAATATTAAGAAAAGACATTGCATTGCTTTACCATCACCAATCAAACAAATCCAGCAATGTGCAACTATAGCTTTTACAATATTAAGAAAAGACACTGTATTGCTTTACCATCACCAATAAAACAAATCCAGCAATGTGTAACTATAGCTCTTACAAAATTAAGAATAGACATTGTACAAAAAATCCGGTTATTACTGAGACATCCTGATGCGTCGTCCTCAGGTTGTCGCCAGACAAAACATCATTAATGTTGTTGGGCAATAAGCTAGGCATTTGTGGTCTTCGGTACTAATTTTCTCTCCATTTTAAAGTATGTTTTGCACTTTGTTTATTTTATTTGTTGCAAATAGACTGTGAACAATATTATCCTGTTATTATCACTGGTAGATCGGAAACCCAATAGCGTCTAGCCAGTGCCTTGGCCAGAGCATCAGACATCAGTGTGACTGACTTGGCTGGCGAGGAGCAGGTTCAGACATCCTGAAATATGCAACGTCCTGGTTTTTCTTCATTCTCACAAAGTTGGGAATGTATAGGCTTAATTGTCGGCGCCTCGTATCCACACTAAGTGGGCAAATAACCCCCTGTCATCTGTATTCCCCATCCATATTTCCGCCCTCACTCACCCCATCCCCAGGCCCACCCACACCCTATCCCCCTCACCCCATCCCCACCCCCACCCCCACATCCCCACCTTATCACGTGCCTTATGCTTTACCTGGCGCGGTCGCAAGGCTCTCTCCGACCTACTTTTGACCTTGACAGCCACGAGGAGGAGCAGTTAGCGCTGGACATGGAAAGTGTCCTTAATGCATCGCGCCGCCCACGCCAGGGCCGAGATGGCATGGGGCCGAGATGGCACGGGCCGAGATGGCATGGGGCCGAGGTGGGCCGTATTGCCCAAACGGAATATTGCCCATGAAAGTGCCCGTACGTAGCCACCAGCGGTGTGCGTCTCCATTAGTCGAGTACATCATACCGAAAGGAAGGCGAGGCTCACATAATTGCAAACCGCCAAGGACAGCGATGCCCCCACATTGGGTGAGGACGACAGACGACCGAGGGAGTCGTGGACATAGGCATCTAGCGTTAGTAAAGTCCCTCTATGGGAAGTCTTTTGGAAATGCTGGTTAGAAATTGACCCAGATTCTCCCCGGACACAAGGCTATCAGTCGATCTTTCCAGTTTGCGAATTAATTTCACATATATAACCATGGACTAGTAAAACATTTAATGACGTTGGTATCCAGCCCTCATGGGGCGTATAAGTGAGATTTAATTTAAGTTTCTTACTTGAACAAATTAACCATTAAGAGAGAAAACCGCAAAAGAGATATTTGTGCGAATAATGGAGGGAGACATTTCATCAGTTGATCGTTGATAGCTGACACGACACCTTTTTCATATGTCTATGAAGTAACCAGGACAACCACTTTTACCCACGAAATTGGCTGAAATGCTCAGTCACGCTGCATCTTCCCAAGGGTGACATTTCTTCCATTTATTCATTTATTGTGACAATATGGCATGGCGTGCGCTACAAACTAGGATAGTAATGTAAGTGCATTGATACATAAGCAATTGATATACGAGGCAAAAACGCTGCAATAAGATGATCTATCCACATAAAAAACAAAGACTAATTGAAGAGACATTTCATTTATCATTATATATCTTTTGGCTGTGAGACGGTATTTGCTGAACGACACAATTGTATATATTATATTAGAGCTGAGGGTGTCATTCTACTTGTCTGTGGTATCGTCTCGTCGCATGGTTACACTAGTGTTATCAAACGGCACAAATTCATCCATACCAACTGCGAAATGACCCACTAGAGGGAGCCACTGGATTGCCAGTCTGTTGTCCCCCCATCAGTTTCCCTCAATTTGGATTGGCAGTCACCTTCATCTTCCAGCAGATCACTGGGTTAAGCCAGACGTCTGTGGGACAATGCTCTTCCACCAGGCGACTTCCTGGCTGATGGCGAATGGCGTGTCTTCTGACACAAGGAACGCTGCGGGCACCGCCGCCTCGTCTTTCATATAGATCGCCCCCCCCCCACCCACCAACCGGCGCCACCCCACCTTCCATACCGGCCCCCTGGATTATATTGAGGTCCCCGACAGCCAACAATTACGTTATGACGTGGTGCGCAGGATATGATGCTAGCGGCCGAGGCAATGATTAATGGTTGTTTTTGACCGTGGTGCCCGGGGTGTGCCGACTAGCATCCTGTTCGCGTAGGAATACTTGTAAAGGCGCGTGACGTCATCCACGCCAAAATAACCTGGGCCAACATAATGTTTTCTTTGCGGCCAAGGCGTGTAACTATTGGAACAGTCAGTGCGCGTTGAAGTACTGGGACTTTTTATACCATGTTTTTACCATGGGCATCGTTGCGAAAGATATATAAGTATATAGAGTGACTATGAAAGAATACAGTATTAAAGTCCCACGCGACAGGTTATTCCTTCAGGGGACATAAGCGTGCCGACCCAGGTGGCTAAACATGGCTATGGAAGGAATACGTTAAACTATTTGGAGGCGATGAAGCGCAGAACTTCTTTGGCCCTGCACCCGTACTTTTGCGAGTTCTCCAAAAAGAGAGTGACGTCACAGAGTTTCACGTGCCTCCGCGGTAACAAAAATGGCGAGAGCAAGTGATCGACTTAACCATTCCGCTGTCAAAATGTGCAGTGCATGGAGTAACAACACACGGATGCGTCATTAAACCACATGGTAAAGGTAAAATAAGACCAGTTGGATGCTTTCGTATCACTTATAAGCTTTATCATTCTTTGTAAGTTTTTATTTTAAAGCGTTGCGCCAACGTCGTCACCAGGGAGAATCCGTGAAACGTTAGTTTCTCAGCCGTGTTGTCCCGTCGTAACACATATTCGTCAATGTGATGGCGCAAATGAATGACAAATATGTCGTCTATCCATTTTGTGCAGCTATATTTCTTAATATTCTTATTCATATCTCTAGGCCTTCCGCAATAGACCCACCCCTCGGCGCCTGGCTTCTGTCTGGTTCCCTGTCTCTCTCTCTTTGCGTGACATACACGTCACCCCTACGTCACAGATAGTCGGGATACCAGTGTGCGCAGTGGTTCCAGACACGTGCTTCGTTTGTTTGTCCCCAAAATGAGTAAACTGGAAGTCTAGGCGAACGAGACTTTATAGCCCTATTACGCAACATGGTGCTCCCCGGGAGGATTCGTCGGTAAAAACAGGGCGGCGGTGTTCCCTATAAAGCTGACCACTTCAGAAAGGGGGCTCTTCTAGAATTTAGTGAAAAAATTTGGCATCTTGGGGCTTCATTTCAGATAAATCGAAATGGGAAAAACACAAATTTGCTGTTAAATATGTATGTAGGCCTACCCTGAAAGAAATCTTTACCGCGCCATAAACAAGTAAAGGACCAATGGAATTCGGTCAATGATATGACATGAATTTCAACAAGTTTTCATTGTCGCCAACCAAACTTATGAGGGATAAAGGAAAACGAATTTATTGTTCGCGATGTCGGTCATCTGCCATATTGAAACCCCCAGCGACTACACATGTACACCGACTAAGCTCTGGACTAGTTGCCGTAGTCGGTCAAGAATGACGTCATATTGACTAAACTAGGCCACAACGATGGCTGTTCGACTTCGACTATAGGCGCTATTGTGACTAAAGCCGTCCAGCCGAAAACGGCCATCGGTGCTGAGGGAGTGGCTATCCACAAGGCCATGGGAGCCCCCAACCTCCCCCATTCGCTAGGTGGAGCTCCTTTCGTCCACTCAGACGGCTGTTGTCCGACGGGAGTAAATTTCGAAGAATTTGAAAAAAAGATCGATTATTATTTCTTGTTTGTAGAGATATAGCGGCTCCCCTGGCGGAGGCAGGAGAACCAGACTACCTGCGTCGAAGGCACACAGTGGGAGGCCCATGGCGTCGTCATAGTTACACCGCTAACAGCCACAACACTACGAGGGATACCCTTACCAACGATATGAAGTGTGGTACTCGCAAATATGGCTGCCATTACCCTTACAGCGCTATTTATCCTTGCCATTACCTTTACAAGCTATTAATTGTTGTCATTACATTTAACACATATTAATCCTTGCGTTTACCTTTACGACGCTATTAACCCTTGTCATTACCTTTACAAAACCATTAATTCTTGCAATAATATTTACAACACCATTAATCCTTGATATTATATTTAAAAACCATGAATCTTCGCAATTACATTTACAACACCACTATTCCTTGTCATTACACAATACACCCTTACCCCTTGTGCGAAATGTATTATTCAATGAAATGGTTCCTTGAGAAATATATATTAAGTACATGTTGGAAAGGACGAAGCCCTGAAACATCGCTTCATCAGTATTGGGTTCTGTTTCATCAGCATAGGGGGTATGCCCTGGGAACGGGGCGAATATTTAGGGTCTTGCTCAAAGTCACAGTTATAGACAGTTTTATTTTTTCTTCTTTTTTCTGCATAGTTTGAGCCTATAAGCGAAGATATGGGATTCATAATTCAGAAAGTTCAGTCATGTACCTTTGGAGCATTACCAGTAACGTTAGTCTTCGAGTGACCTCGATTGCAAATGAGCTGAGAACGCAACGACCATATGCAATTATCTCTGCAGGAATCATAGCAATTAATGGGCAATGATTAGGATATGCATTTCGATGCCAAATGCAGTAGAAACCACAGGGAACAGCGGCGCTACTTGGTGAAGGAAGCACCGAAGGCATTCAGTACAATAATGTGTTGGCTATGCATGGGTGATTGATTTTGGTTTTGATTAATGACCATATCTGCGTGTTGTTTGTGACTTGGGTTGCGCGCAACAGGCTTCATTTAAAAAGAAAACATGTGCCGACTGCGACTTATAAGAGGATTTGCAGAGGCATGGCGCTTAAGGATGCACGATTTTAATCTAAAATACATTTTCAATTGGAATTGGCGTGACGCCCTTCAGCTTAACAACCCCGCGCTCTGCCAGCGTGAGGCTTCGACTAAGTGAGTCCTCCAGGTAAACACATCCCTTTCGCGAAAGCTTTATTTGCGCAACAGATACTAAATTGCCAAAGCCAATCTTTATCCCCAACACGGGATCGTATCAGTGGCAAGGACCACATGGTCTGGGCTGTGACCATACGGACAATTGTATGAGGTAAATGGAGGCTTATTATATTACCCAGTCACCGCAAAGGTCTGATTGCATTTGTGTGGGGTTTTTTTTAATGGAGAGGAATAAAGAGTATCAGGCTGGTCCCATGACCTCTGTCAAGTTTCAAGGTGACACAGGGAGACGCGCATCACAACACGTGGAGAAAATAAACAAACTAATAATAAACAACACAATAAACAAAGAAAGCAAAGCTGCAGTTGCAACATAGTTGGAGGCGAGGGTTTGCGCGGGCAGAGGGTGGCGCTTTGATTGTTGGAACAGCCATAAACAGTGTAAATGAATTGATGTTTTAGGCCGCCTTTGTGTACACATGAAATGAACCTCCCGGGACCCATCAACAGTGTAAAGAAGCCTGCGCACTCTCTTAGCATCCACTGTCACTCCCCTAGTGGCTTCCGAGAGATATACATTGTCCTCTGATATCTATACTTGCGTTAAGCATCTCCCCGTCTCTCCGCCTTTTGCCTTCTGCCTCTCTCTGAAATGTGCCCCATCCACCTCTTGGTGACAGCTAATAGGAAATGACGCTGTCTCAGTGCCATTGTGACTTGAGAGCCGTGTGGACAGGCTAATTTCATAACCATCAACCCCATTAATTCATGGAAAGCAGGAAACTGCAAAATAATCTAAACCCTTCGTGCAATGACCATATGGACAACCCCACCGTCCCTCTCTCTGCAGTCCTTTAATAAGGACACTGAAATGGGGTTGGATGAAACTGAGGGAATTAGATTCATCTTGTGAACAACGAGCGAGCTCTGCTGGGATACGGTTGGAGGTTGAAGGGGGGGGGGGGCGGCACGGCATAGGACGGGTTAGTGTTTCACTTATTCCATCTGCATTTCATCATGTTATAGGACCGTTTTCAAGAACGCGATCGTGAAAATGTACACCATTTTAATTAGTGAACACATGATATGGTATCCTTTATATGCATTTCTTTGGTGTAACTCCTCCTTGTTGTACGGCTTGGACTGCTTGGAAGATTAGAAATATAAAACTAAATGGATTACTGCCGCACGGCACTAGTCAATTGACAAGTGCAGTCGCAATATACAACCATAACGACATATGACTCATGACGATATGTTTTCTAAAGAAGCTTCATTTGGACGTCATTCCCGCCTCACCGAGGCGCCAGGATGTTACCAGACCCGGTAGGTATAACCTACACAGCTCACGTATTACCCTCTCATAGTAATGACATGTCCATATGTTCAACATTAGCCTGTATAATTTCACGGTCACCATGACAACGTCACTCAGCTCAATATGTGTACGATAGGTGTTTTTCGAGATGCAATAATGCCACATAATTATTCAATTAGGTCATTGGCCATAGTTTTGCTGGCTGCAAGTTTTGTGTGTCACTGTCAATTAATTACTGTTTTGATTCTTTTAGCTTGCCATAGCTTATGAGGTTTTCCGTTGCGAGCGCCATCTAGCAAATGACAAATCACCCGTCGTTAGCAACCACCAATAAAAATCGGCGTCTAAATTTTATGAGTTTGGAAATCACTTGTGCGGATAGAACGACTGCATTTCTTTGGTGGTCCGGGTATATCCCCAAGGTAATCAGAATAAGCACACTACGCATCGGTATACCGTCAGACACCGTATAAACAATATTTCTCCGTGCGGACACTCCATTGGCAGCAGACAATTTGTCGCAAATAGACTAAATCACAGACAATGAAAGGCTCTATAGTTGCCATGGCGCGCGTGGCTGGTGCACATATAGAGCATGTATTGTTCAGGGCACGTTCGGCGCCATAGCAACTACGTCATCTTATGACATGTGCTTTAGTATGTTTGCGAAACTGCGTTTGCTGCCAACCGATGTGTCAGCATGGAGAAATATTGCTTGTGTCTTAAAACAGGATAACCGCGCAGTACTATCGCAAGCCGTTTTAATAAAAAATCACCAATTCAAGATATCTTGAATTATCTCAAGATATCTTGAATTATTTCAAGATGTCTTGAATTTAATTCAAGATATCTTAAATTAAATTCAAGATATGTGACACATTTTTTCTCATCAAAAATAGGTGTGATTTCAAGATATCTTGAATTCAGTTTCAGATATCTTGAAATCAATTTCAGATATCTTGAAATCAATTTCAGATATATTGACATCAATTTCAGGTATCTTGAATGCAATTTCAGATATCTTGAATTGAATTCAAGATATTTTAAATTCAATTATGGATATGTGACGCATCTATTTTTTCTCATAAAAAATGGGTGTGATTTCAAGATATCTCGAATTCAATTTTAGATATCTGGAAATCATTTTTAGATATCTTGAATTCAATTCAAGATATCTTAAAATCAGATTCATATTTGAATTGGTGATTTTTTATTAAAACGGCTTGCGATACAGTACACGCGTAAGTTTGGTATCATTAACGCTACACGGTGTTGCTTTCTCACGTCAGTGAATTTCATCGCGGCAAATTCATGAAAAATATGGGCTGAAACGTCAGTCTACGGCATTTAGATCTATGTTCGAGCTGTCTTGTGAATCTTTGAATTCAAATTCTTGATAACAAAAAGTCACGAGAGGACGTTACTTGCAGAGACAGCTGTAAGGAGAGAGGCTATGCTAGGTGGGAACGAGAGCTAGACGGTGTTGGGCTGGGGACTGGTCTTGGTCTATAGGAGGTCTTACAGTTAACAGACTTGGTATATGTCGAGTCTGTTGGTTGTGGGTTTTCATATGGTTTCAGTGTCTTCATATAATGCCATACACTTCACAGATAATAAGTCGATTATCTATGCTCTGAGACATACAGGGATATTTCTGTTTGATCATCAAACAGTCAATTACCGATCTTATGAATCACGGGCTGGTAGGCAACGTGTCCAATTTGTATGCAAAATTATACATGGGGCCAACAATGGTAGACGAGTTAATATCTCGTGGTGTAACCATGGATTGAGTCAGCGGTTCGTTGCCAACCAATGGGCTTGTAGCCATACACAGCAGCGGCGTAGGAAGATGTCTGGTGTGTGTGTTAATTCGTTACGAATTGCGGAACAAATTTCTCTGCCATATGCCATATCTGATCATTTTCCCTATTTGATATCCAAGAACGTTGCTCTAACCGAGGCGCAGGCTACTAGGTTCATAAAATTGAAAACAACAGATCCAGAGGCGCTAGTTAGTCTAAAAATGGAGCTACTCTCCCAAGATATTTACGGCAAACTTGATAAGACAATGTTATTAAATCCTAATCTAAACTACCAAATCCTAGAAAATGAGATATCACTGCTCAAAGAGAAGCATCTACCATTAAAAACAGTTAAATACAATAGGCGTAAACATAAAAAAACCAAGTGGATAACGAATGGAATCATTAAATCGACATCATTTCGTGATAAACTATACAAAAAGCTTAAAGAAACATCCCCTAATACATTGATACATCACACATTAAAAACCAATCTACACACGTATAACAAGATACTGAAACGTAAAAACGAAATTGCCCCCCAAAAATACTTTTTTGGAATATTTGAATCTTGTAAAACTGACATGAAGAAACCTTGGAAAGCGCTTGGAGAAATAATCAATAAGTCAACAAATAAAGGGAAATTTCCTGAACGTTTCTTTATTGATGGCCAGCAAACAAGAGATAAATCAATAATAGCTGGTGGCCTTAATAATTTCTTTACCAATATCGGCCCTAGTTTAACCAAGACATTATGCAAGCAGACAAGTGGCTTGTTTAAACCTTATTTGAGGAACCCCTGCTTGAATCAACTGCATTTAAAACAAATCCATGTATCGGAGACGAATAAAATGGTTGATACTTTAAAGCCTAAAACACATTGTGGTCATGATGATATATCGGTGAAGTTGCTCAAAGCTACCAGACAGGAAGTTAGTGCCTCCCTTACACTAATAATTAATCAAACGTTGTCGACCCGTATTTCCCCTGATTCGCTAAAAATAGCAATAGTGGTTCCAATTTTTAAAAGTGGGAAAAATGATGTATTTAATAACTAAATACCTATATGAATACTACCAGCCTTTTCTAAGATTTTTGAGAAAGTTTTTGAGAAAGTAATGGCTAATCAACTTTATTCACATTTTGATGGTAACAAATTATTTAATAACGGTTTTAGACCAAAGCATTCCACGGAACTTGCCTGCCTTGAATTATTGATCAGACAAAAATTGGATAACGGGGAAATTCCGATAAATATATATATGGATTTGTCTAAGACATTCGATACAATAAATCATGATATACTTCTATATAAACTAAAGCATTATGGCCTGAATTCAACCTCTTTAAAGCTCATGAAAAGTTATCTCTGCGACAAAAATCAATACGTGCAACTTGAAGACACCAGGTATAATAATTTAAATATTCCTTCTGGCGTTCCACAAGGCTCTATTCTAGGTCCTCTTTTATTTATTATATACATAAATGACATAATATCCGCCAGTGACATTTTTATTTTTTTTATAAACGCGGATGACACAACCCTTTTAAGCACATTAAACGCAAAGTTACAAATATCATCTCAGGAGACCAGCGCGGAAATGTTAAATGGAGAATTGAGCAAAATTGGCCAATGGCTGGCAATAAATAAATTGGCTCTAAACCCAAATCCATGTTATGTTTATGGTCTTTTACATGCCGGGGAAAAATAGATATTCCCAATCTTGTGATTGGTACAACGTCTATCGAATGTGTGGGCGATTTTGATATGCTCGGGTTAACTATAGAGAAAACCTTAAAATGGAATAGCCATATTAATAAAATAGCAATTAAAGTATCAAAGGTAATTGCAATCATGAGAAGATCTAAGTATATCCTTCCGCAGCATACGCTGTTATCAATTTATAAAACGCTTCTGTTACCACACTTAAATTATTGTATCTTAGCCTGGGGTTACCAAACCCAAACCCAACGTTTGGAAAAGCTACAAAAGAAAGCTGTGCGGATCATAACCGGCAGCAAATATAACGCACGCACGAATCCTCTGTTCCAAGATCTTAAATTACTAAAAGCAAAAGATATTCATCGATTGCAAACGCTAAAATTTTACTATAAACTAGGAAATAAAAAACTTCCAATAAACTTTGAACAAATACCACTGGTCCAGCATTCAAATGTACACTCATACAAAACCAGGGGTAAATATCTGGTTCAAACAACCCGTGCACACCATCAATATGCCACTAAATGTATAAGACATACTCCAGTATATGTAATAAATTCTGAACCTAAATCCAGCTTAGATAAAATCTACACACCTAGTCTACAGGGATTCTCTCAATTTATTGAGGGGCGAATGAGGTGCTACCGGCCAACAAGATCGACTCTTGAAAGTTAGCCGACTCCGCGCTGAAATTTTTCTTCCACTGAACGCTGAAATTGTTCCAATGGGCCACAGTAAGCATGATACACAATGCGTCCATTTCCTTCAAATGGGGTCCATTCACATGAAACCGTGGAATTGAGTTTTGTGTTAGAATTCTGTTTATATCATTCATGCAAGATCTTCAGCATCCTGATCACACAGTTAACACGATCATCACTGCGGTCCATCGTCCGTTGTCCTGCCTGGTGTTCTCCAGATCACACGATTGGTTACATACAGGACTGTTTCGAGCCTTGTCCACATATAATTATCATCTTCCATAAGGAAACGCGCATGACATATAATGGAGAAGATATCAGCATTATTATGTACTCATTTTCTTTGACATCAACATAAATATGGTAAAACTGGCAAGTTTGCCCAGAATTGAACCTATCAAACTGATATAAAAATCGCCAAGACATGTTCCATCTGGGAATTGCATCATACAACCATTGGCTTGGTGCGACGAGTCCGCTAACTGAGGACTACACTATAGGTACCAATACGAACACATGACATTGTCGTGTGTATGCCACGAATCTGCTATTCCTAGCCAGCTTCCTATGTAGGACACGTGTTTCTCGTCAGTCCTACATCATTTTTGTTTAATCGCACCGATCGACCTGCGTGGTACTCCTGTATTGTTGCCGTAGTCCTGGGTCCTGAAATCTAATGCTAACTGGATTACGCATCAAGAGAGGTTCGACGTTTTGCTTCTCTTGGGGCCTGTCCGCGCCACACAACAGTTTTTAGTTACTAATGCAAATTATTTCCGCTGCTTCGTGAATGGCAATTCAGCGATGCTCTGTGAATTACCCTCAAAGACCAACTAACGGCCAATCTGAAATCTGGCCAGTCGTTGTGCCACCGGAAGTGGACCTCGTACCGACGTGACGTCATGACCTGACACCAGGGCACGGACCTACGCAGCGGGCGATAAAAGGGATTTTTTATACGTGGAGCTGTGTTTTCAAGAATCCGTTTGCATTACCGTTGCGATATCTAGGCCAGCGCGTTCCTATTGTTCCATGTGTCACAATAAGCTGTCTATGTCGAAGGCTCTGATGTAGAGCGTCGTTGTCGGCTGGTTGTCATGGTTGTCTTGAATAAGTCATTCATGTTGCTATGAGATACCCGGTTCTCGATGAATGATCTTCGTGAAATCACGAGGGTCGGTTAATGTCCCATTCTCAGTCCATGGTGAATTATTTTCCTCATTCCCAGTTTCCCAGACATGAAAAGCCCATTCCCCAGGAACAGAAATACCACTTGGCACCCCCCCCCCCCCCCCGTCCCGTGCCCCTTAAATGTAACGTCACTAAAGATAAAAAGCCAGGAAAGCAAATCCTTAGTGAAGTTGCAAATCAAAATGATAGAAAAGTAAAAAAAACAGAATGTTATATGTGATAGCAGTTGACAAAATTGCAAGACATCAAAAGATAAATTTGACAAAAAATATTCATATCTTAGTCTTATTATTAAAGCTTGCGAGTACCCCCTCCCCCTCCTTCAACATGGTCAAACGTTGATTCCCACAACAGTTATTAATTTTTACCTAATATATATCTCAGTACTAAGTCCTGTGGCTTTCAAACAGCCGTGAAGATGACAAAAAAGGCAACCAGGCCTGGGTTGGTCTGCGGAGTGATCGCCGGACGGACTGCCTCTGGCGGGAGGGGGTTACTTCATCGGGGACTGAGCCACGCCGCTATAGCCGTAAAGACCATATCACAGCGGTCCGTACATCGTCCTCCACGCTGCCGGTTCATGTGGCCCCTCTGCCTTATTTATGGGGCTCCCAGTGTTGCAGACGATGAGATATGCTCGGCACTCATAGGGGTGGTGTTTTCCCTTATTATGGTAACGTTAGGTCCTATCGGGAGGGCGTTTGTTTTTGTCTTTGTGTGGGCGTGTGTATCGGTGGCCGATAATGGGTGTCAACGGCGTGGGTTCCGCTGCTATATGGTTTACTCACAGCCCAAGGAGGTGCGAGCCAAACTCACGATTCTGTGGCAGTTGGCTGTACACCACTGTTACCGTTGACTGTACATCACTGCCGGAAAGGTGGAGGTCTTGCAGTTTTCCAAATCTTACCAAAAAATGTTTCTGTTTTACATGGTTCAGGTGACACCCCCCGCCCCCCCCTTGAGGGCGATTCTGATAGATCGGCGTTTGTCGGTCCCGCCACGTGACGTGTGTCACTGATTATATGTAACTTCACCTTGATATGCATATGGCATTGCGTCGAGGGCGAGATGGGTTTATCTCAGCACAAGTCTCCAAAATCCTGCCTGAGCCTTTAGGCGAAGCCAGGATTTCAGAGATACTTCTAACGATGACAATAATGGTGTTTATGGTGTTTATTTCTAAACATAAACCTTTTGTTTCGTAAATTATAGCTATTAGGTCTAGTTGCAGTATATATTACTTCTTTGATTATGATGTGTCGTGAGCATATAAAGACCTGAATGAGACAATGAGAATGATGGATCTTTCAGTAGAGTTACCTTACTGGGACCCTTGACTCCTGCTGTGATATACCTTTTAGCATACCATTGGAGACCTCAGTGGTATGCCATTAAAACAGACCTACAATTGAATGATATACTATTCAAAATAACATTGAATGATATACCATTCAAAATACCATTAAATAATATACCATTTAAAACATCATTGAATGACATACCATTCATAATACCGTTGAATAATATACCATTCATAATACCATTGAATGATATACCATTCATAATGCCAATGAATGATATACCATTAAAAATATCATTGATACCACTCAAAATACCATTGAATGATATACCATTCAAAGTACCATTGGCATTAACACCTTTCATTTACCTTGCACAGAGGACACGTGCCCCCCCCCCTTCCCTTTCAGACTCTAAAAAAATCTTTACCTCCCCCCCCCCGCAGCCATTTGAAATTCTGTGCACCACGGGTCACCTACATCTCAAGTTTTACACGCATTTTTTTATGTGTTTGTGGAATAATTTATTGTGGCCCCCTTCAAGATTTCCTGCGCACGCCCCTGGTTAGTGGCATGAAAGAAGCGTGACTGGAGAGCTTATGCCGGCCGGACAAGGAAGATATCTCCCGTATTGCCTATATCATTATTAAATATCTTTAATACAAGATAAAACATGCCCACGACTTGTAACCGCAGATCCTATAGCAAAATTAAATATAGTTTCTCCACGAATAAACAGATGCTTTGTTATTCATCTATGCAGGACTAATTGCACATCTGGTTCATTACCCAGGGCCTAGCAATATTTTACTGACTAAGGATCAGTTGATAGGACCTTGAGCATATCCCGGAGGCACAATGATCAAAACACAGCGGCGACAGGGGCCGGTGTGCGCTGTGTGCCACTGGTGGTAAACAGCTTTGCCCTGCGGCGTGGGGGCCCTGAACTGGCCCTGAAGTTGCTTGTGCTGGCCCTGTGCTAGCCATGTGCTGGCCCTGTGCTAGCCCTGTGCTGGCCCTGTGCTGGCCCTGTGCTGGCCCTGTGCTGGCCCTTATTCAAGGCTCCAGCGGGGACTCCGACGGCCACTAGGCGCGGTAGAGCGCCACACTAATTAAATTGCTATAGTTACATGCGGATTTATCTTTATGGCGACGTCAGTCCTTGAAGTCAGTCAGCAGGCTTTGTCATATCCTGTTATGGCGGTGTTTGCGCGAATGAAGAACAGATACCACCGCCGAGTAAACGCGTGGAGGGTAGAAACACCAAGGTCATAGCCCAGGTTTGAAGGTCATGCAAGCTCCATGTTCTCCTCATATGTGCATGACGACCACGTGTCAGAATTACCCACACGGCGCGTGGCCTTGGAGACGGCTCTGGGGAAGATGACGTGCAATGGTATCCACTGAGGCTCTCTGAAGCCATTGACAGAGCCTTTGGACGGCCCACGCCGACATCCGCCAGCGGCCAGGGAGGTGACCGTCTGACCTAGCCACTTAGGGCAGCCCTACACGCCCCACAGCCCTCCTGGTACATGGGGTAAGTGGCACACTTATGTACCCTTGAGCGGCTGGCATCTTGTCACCATTACTGGCACCATAGAACGTGGGGCGGAGTCGGGGAGAAGCCAGGTCTTCACGGATGGCGCAGTATGTCTCTCCATTCCATTCCAATCTTTCTCTTGCCAATATAAAGCAATGTTGTTTATCGTTACATGTTATGTACATCGCCTGCTCTGCTTCACAATCAAATCGTCTCCATGGCCTATGACCCTTTGATCCAAGCCCACCTCTCGTCCTCAGCGGTATCAGATTTAGATTCAGCTTCAATATCATTTACATGAGCAAGAAGAACAATACAATCATTAAAGACAAAACATGGCAACGTGGACAATTCTCTCTCTGGGGGCTCGTATTAGAACCAAGAAGGCCGCTAGCATAGGAGCGACTAAAATCCCAAAGATACACAGGGACAAGTTAGGGGACAACTTAAATGTATGTAAATGCGAGAATCTTTGGGGAATTAGATAACATATCTAGCTCTTAGCGAGAAATAAACAAAGTGGGAAGACTAAGATTCTAATTATTTCTGTGGCAAATATAGCAATTAATCATATGCTTACATCATGGCCGAGATCACCCCTCGCCTTGGTTCACCCTGACAACTCCAGACCCGCACCCCACAGCTCCTCTCCAACGTCGAGGGGTGTCCCTGGCGTCTCTAGGGCCTCAGCGCACCAGCCCAATGCTTCGGGGGAACGGGGCGGATCCAGATATAGTACAAACATGACTCTCTAGCAACCAGAATACCATGTGTGCTGTTTTGTCTTTCTATAAGAAAATTAATATTCAAACATATATCATATTTATTGAAGCTTTGAAGTCCCAGTGTAAATTAGATGTTACAAAAACAGTTATCCTTTCATAGGACAGCAGCATTATTCGCGCGTTCGAATGAAAGATCGACCTGTGGCACATTATTCGCAAATATAAGTTCTAGATACCCCCAGTAAATATTATTAATATCTAACCAAACATACCACCGGGAGCTTTGATCAATATTTGACAAAAAATACCACTAAATATTACAAATATGGAAAAAAAAGATACCAGCAGGAATTATTTTTAATATTGAACAAAATATACAACGAGATCTTTTCAATATTTAAAACAAGTCATTACCAGGAGATCTGGAGTATCATGTTTGCCCTTCTTCTTCACGACTAACTTGCAGAAATTCAGCAATCATACATGGTATAGATGAAAAAGCAACTACATGCTATAGTTGCTACATCATATCACATTTGGCCATCTCGATTTCATCGCTAATAGGTTTCCATCATGTTGCTGGAGTCACGGGTTGTAGAAACACAATTGTAAAGCGTATCAAACGTTTTGCTCGTTATCATACATAAAAACACCTGCCATATATTATCCCTCGGATGCTTCCTTCCGGCAGGTTTGGCTTTTACACCAGATGTCAGGATGGATGGATGGATGGATGGATTCGTTTATTCAACAAAGTGTTACATAATAAGACTAACTTGCAACTAACAACTAACTAACAACTTGCGCTATTTGATGGTCAAACATACAAAGCAAAACGTACAAAAGCATTTGGTACATAATTGAAAAATTGAATTGAATTGAAAAATAAAAAATAAAATAAAATAAAACCCCCTATGCTTGACACACAAAACAGTTTTGTATATCACACTCTATTGGGTAGTCATTTATCATAATTTGTTTAATAAATTGAGAGAATCCCTGTAGACTATGTGTGTAGATTTTATCTAAGATGGATTTAGGTTCATGATTTATTACATATACTAAACTATGTCTTATACATTTAGTAGCATATTGATGGTGTGCACGGGTTGTTTGAACCAAATATTTACCCCTGGTGTTGTATGAGTGTACACTTGAAAGCTGGGCCAGTGGTGTTTGCTCAAAGTATATTGGAAGTTTTTTATTTACTAGTTTATAGTAAAATTTTAGAGTTTGCAATCGATGAATATCTTTAGCTTTTAGTAATTTAAGATCTTGGAACAAAGGATTCGTGTGTGCGTTATATTTACTGCCGGTTATGATCCGCACAGCTTTCTTTTGTAGCTTTTCCAATCGTTGTGTTTGGTAACCCCAGGCTAAGATACAATAGTTTAAGTGTGGTAACAGAAGCGTTTTATAAATTGATAACAGCGTATGTTGCGGAAGGATATACTTAGATCTGCTCATGATTGCAATTACTTTACATACTTTAATTGCTATTTTATTTATATGGCTATTCCATTTTAAGGTTTTCTCTATAGTTAACCCGAGCATATTAAATTCGCCCACACATTCGATAGACGTTGTACCAATCACAAGTTTGGGAATATCAATTTTTTTTCCCGGCATGTAAAAGGGCATAAATTTACATTTATTCGGGTTCAGAGCCAATTTATTTATTGCCAGCCATTGGCCAATTTTGCTCAATTCTCCATTTAGCATTTCCGCACTGGTCTCATGAGATGATATTGGTAAATTTGCGTTTAATGTGCTCAGAAGGGTTGTGTCATCCGCGTATATAATAAATTTAAAAATGTCACTGGCGGATGTTATGTCATTTATGTATATTATAAATAAAAGAGGACCTAGAATAGAGCCTTGTGGAACGCCAGTGTGAATATTTAAATTATTAGACCTGGTATCTTCAAGTTGCACGTATTGTTTTCTGTCGCAGAGATAACTTTTAATGAGCTTTAAAGAGGTTGAATTCAGGCCATAATGCTTTAGTTTATGTAGAAGTATATCATGATTTATTGTATCGAATGCCTTAGACAAATCCAGATATATATTTATCGGAATTTCCCCGTTATCCATTTTTTGTAGAGTCTGATCAATTAGTTCAAGGCAGGCAAGTTCCGTGGAATGTTTTGGTCTAAAACCGTATTGGCTGTTATTAAATAATTTGTTATCATCAAAATGTGAATAAAGTTGATTAGCGATAACTTTCTCAAAAATCTTAGAAAAGGCTGGTAGTATTGATATAGGTCTATAGTTATTAAATACATCATTTTTCCCACTTTTAAAAATTGGAACCACCTTTGCTATTTTTAGCGAATCAGGGAAAATACCGGTTGACAACGCTTGATTAATTATTAGTGTAAGGGAGGCACTAACTTCCTGGTTGATAGCTTTGAGCAGCTTCACCGATATATCATCATGACCACAACTTGTTTTAGGCTTTAAAGCATCAACTATTTTATTCGTTTCAGATATATCGATTGGTTTTAAATGCAGTTGATTCAAGCAGGGGTTCCTCAAATAAGTTTTAAACGAGCCACTGGTCTGCTTACTTAATGTCTTGGTTAAACTAGGGCCGATATTGGTAAAGAAATTATTAAAGCCACTAGCTATTTTTGCTTTATCTCTTGTTTGCTGACCATCAATTAAAAAACATTCAGGAAATTTCCTTTTGTTTGTTGACTTATTGATTATTTCTCCAAGCGCTTTCCAAGTTTGCTTCATATCAGTTTTACAAGATTCAAGTATTCCAAAAAAGTATTTTTTTTTGCGGCTTCGATGTTACGTTTCAGTATCTTGTTATATGTGTGTAAATTGGTTTTTAATGTGTGATGTATCAATGTATTAGGGGACGTTTCTTTTAGCTTTTTGTATAGTTTATCACGAAATGATATCGATTTGATGATTCCATTCGTTATCCACTTGGCTTTTTTATGTTTACGTCTATTGTATTTAACTGTTTTTAATGGTAGATGCTTGTCTTTGAGCAGAGATATCTCATTTTCTATGATTTGGTAGTTTAGATTAGGATCTAATAACATTGTCTTATCAAGTTTGCCGTAAATATCTAGGGAGAGTAGCTCCTTTTTTAGATTAACTAGCGCTTCTGGATCTGTTGTTTTCAATTTTATGAACCTAGGAGCCTGCACCTCGGTTAGAGCAACGTTCATAGATATAAAATAGGGAAAATGATCAGATATGGCATTTAGAAATATTCCACCAAATGATTCTATAATCTTCGGGGAGAGCCTACAGAACATATTATCTATCAGTGATGCTCGAGTTCTAGACAACCTAGTTGGGAGAGTGATCTTTGGTATAAAACCATGCGTCATAGCCGCATCAAAGAAATCTGCTACCGTAGGTTTTTCAGTCAACTTTAATAAATCTATATTGAAGTCACCAGTGACTATTACCTCAGCATTTTGTTTTTCAAAGTATTTTACTGCTTGGGTAAATTCATCTGTGAAGATTCTGTAGTTTTCGTTCACATCCCTAGGTGGCCTGTAGATATTGCCTACAATTACTTTCTTATTGAAGGATTTATGTGTCATTTCGACAAACTGCGACTCCCATACGGTACACTCTCCAGGGTAGATCACAGTATTATAAACAAAGTCATCACGCATGTAAGTTACAAGACCTCCGTGATTGGACAGCAGTTTACCCTGTGATATAACATTATAGCCTGGCAAAATAAAGCGAGTTATGTCACAGTCTGATGAAAGCCAGCTCTCCTGTAAACAAATAATATCAAATTCATTTCCCTGCTTACGTTGAGTATCCAGGAATATTTGTATCTCATCAAATTTTGCGTTTAATGAACAGCAGTTTAAACTTAGAATAGATAAACGGTCTCTGCAGCCAGTTAACCCCTCTATTATATCATCATTTTTATAATAAGGAGAGCATTTAAACAAATCTGGTTCTGCAGACATATCATTATCTCCTTCCCCAGCAAAATTCAGCAAGTCAGACAGAGAGTTTTTCGTCAGACCACCAAAGTGTTTCAAGACGTTTTCCTGTAGGGATACCGCCATTTCGTCAGAGTAGCACATAATGGCAGAATGCAGCCAGAAGATACAAATATACAGCAGTACATATTTGCAGCAGTACAGTCAGTTTCAGATTCGCGGTACCAAATACTTTGTTCATAATCTATAATGAAATTTGTAACAGCGCAAGGCAACATAGGTGCAAAAAATAAAAAGAAAGACGTGATGAAGAAGAGGGGTTGAAAGATAGAGTGAAGAGAGGTGATATATGTGCATGGAAGCGGCGAGAAAGGCATAATACTAACGTTAAACACGTGAGGTAGAGTAGGGGAGGGGTCAATGATACGTCGGAGACGAGACGAGAAGAAAGACAAATCTCTGTGTTGTCAGAGATCCGTCAGCATGACGGACGGGGTCTCATGACATCAATTGCTATGGCATTTAATGTCAACATGATGTAACAAATATGCCAGTAACTGCAAGGGCGGTTGTTCATCAGAGTATCAAATTTATCAAGTGTCTTAGAAACAGGCCTAAAGCACAATTATCGAAGCAAACAGGGCGGTTATAATCAGGATTAAGGGGTGAGTGAGGTGGTAGGTATTATGCACGTTAACACTGCCCAATTCATAGTGCCGGTACACACGGGTCAGGGACACATAGTGACAACAAGCCCCTGAGTTGTACCTACATACCTTGTGAGTGGTCTGAGCAATCCGAAACAATACTGGCATGTTTGGCCTAATTTTTTGAGCTGTACTCACTTGAACGCAGGACACCATGACATCAGAACAAAACACTGAACTTGCGGATCGCACAGGCAGAAAAGTTGCCAAAAGTCAACAGAAGTGTCTCCAAGGGTATCCATACGATATGAATAATAGCATGAATAGCAAACATACACACTTGGAATTGCGTGGGTTGCTTTGTGATCCAAACGATTTGAGTTATGAGGCCGGCTTATGCTGTTTCAGCGCAGATTCTACGGCCTTCCCCAGGAGCTTGTATCTGTCAGTCTTGGAGTGGAGGTCGGTGTAGCGGCGGGTGACGACAACTGCGATGTGTTCTAAGTTGTGGCGCTTGAGAAGGTATCTCACATGCCGTCCGGAGCCATAATCGCCATCATCCTGCCATCCATCTTGGTCGGCCGAGAGGCGATAGGCGATGATGTTGTGCATGGCCCCGGCCCTTTCGGGGGCAAGCAGCAGTTGGTGATACACTCTCCTGACGTCCTGCAAGGTCTTGGCGGGGACCACTGTCGCAAAGGCACTAGCCCCGGTCTGGGTGATCACCTCCCCTTGCGTCGCTTCCGGTAGAGCTAATCTTTCGTCTTCTCTTTCTCGTGGAGAGAGAGTCAGGATGTCCTGTGCCGCTACAGCTGGAAGGAGGTCTCTTTGTCGCTCGTTGTTAATGTAGAGCGCGTCGTTCGTTACACGCGTGTTGACTGGATGTGGGGCTGCTCGATCCCTGGCGGCCTGTGCCCTCTCTCCATACTCTCGGCGGCGTTCCTGTATCTCGGCTGGGAATTGGGGGGTGAACTTCACAGAGTCCTTACCCTTCTGAAGATGTCGTCTGGAGAACTCCAGCATATTGTCTACGTCCTTTTGACAAAGTATTCTGGCCACTATGGGTCTGGGGCGGACATGGGTGTCGCTTATCTTGGGTCCCAGGCGGTGGCATCGCTCAATGGTGGGATTACCGTTAAACCCGTTCTGGTGCAATATCTGTCTGAGTTTGGTCTCACAGTCCTCCCGTGGCTGTGCACCCTGGACCGACGTATGCTCAGGCACGTTGTGAAGAAGCACATTATTTTTCATTGAACGATATTTGAGGTCGATACATTCATTCCTCAGATTTCGAATTTGTGTGTCCTGCTTCATAACGATTGCCTTTAGAGTTGCTACATCACCTCTTAAATCCGCAATCTCTTCTTGGTGTGTTGCGATCTGTCCAGAGTTGACGCCCTGCTCTTTGGCTGCAAAAGCAAGCTGATCGAGTACGCCGTCTGTACCGTGGACGTCTGTATGTTGTATTTCCAGTTGAGATATAATGTACTCCAATTTCGAGTTGATCTTGAGCAGCACGTCAGGGGCCGCGGCTGAGTCCTGGGCGGCTTGTGAGGCACAGTCACCTAGCGAGGTATCCTCCATTATGGTTGCATTATCGCCCATGGATACTTTTGGTGACTTGAATTCAGATGCAAAATTGAGTTTTTTGCTCCGAGAGTCCCCGCTGCAAGTTCTGTTTCGCTTTCTATTGTGTTTGCCCATGAGTTTGGCGTGTCTCTTGTTCGCCAAAGCTGTTTGAATTCCGTGTAACGTAGGTTGTTTCCGAGAGCACCCAAACGTTTGACTTTTCACTCGCTGGTCGCCATATTCTATCAGGATAGCCTGTTTGCCATGGCGACCGGTGTGCTTTGTGTCCGTGACCCATGGCAATCAGCGCTTGTTATGATGTCTACAGATGACGTCCGTACCATTGTTTCTGGGCCGATTATCGCCGGTCTCCGGTTTGTCTATTGAAGCTACCTGTCGGTCATGTACGCGTCACAGTGGGTCCGTACTTGCCATGGCCACCGTGGCTCATGTATATTGGCCGATGGTAGTAGGATAAGCACTTGGGACAGTGCAATAACAGGAAGGAGGTAAAAATTGCCGCCTATACGGCTGCAGGCGAGGAGGACATCGCTCATTTGGCATAAGCGTCACGGAAGGCACCGATTTCCTGGCGCATATCCTGAGGGGGCTCATTAGGGGCAGGTGGCTCGCCTCCCCACCCCCCTCGGTGCCCCCGCCACTGCTCCCCCACCCTCCACCACTCCACCTGCCCAACATTATATGTCCTAATTTGCATGTATTCACAAAGTTTAACGCCTATAACGAGGTTACATATCAGCCCCACCCCCCCCCCCCCCAACACCCCAACACCACAAACCACCCCTATACTATCATGTCAGGTTCATCTTCTTAATGATTGGATATATAATATGAAATATTAATATCATTGTGCAAAAAATGAAAAAGATTAAACCTTTTTTGCCTCTGGTAGACGAGCATTGGAAGGGGGGGGGGGGGACGTTCTCCATATAACAAATTGTGCGCATAACCCGAAAACCCGAATCAAAATTCCTGACGAAATATTAACTACTTCAGATTGATTGGGGCTTCCTGGTGATGTTATCACAGTCACGTGGCGTTGGCCCATTGCCTTGTGATGTCATATCCGCGGGATAAACACATCCCACACTGCCACTGGCGGCTTCTACAACTTATGTTTTGTAAGCTCTTACGGTGAAAATTAGTAATCTTCGTGGTCTAGGCATAAGATATGGATATGGCAGCGCTTCTCGGTCGTGCCCGATGGCTTTTATTATCTCAAGTCTCTTGCCATGGCTACGGAAGGCATGTGTCATGAACATTTCCTTTGTTTAAACTCAGTGACCTTTGGCGATTTTCATGCCAACTCTGTGCCTCACCGGTCGTTGGTTCTGTGCCATTAGTCCCAGACCAATATTGCAGTTGTTCTTGGCATTACGGAAGCGAGCCTGGAGCAGGCACCAGGGTCGTCGGGGGAAAGGGGAATGGCTGCTACACCCCCCCCCCTCCAACCCCCTCCCCTCCCGTCCCACCCTACCGCCGTCCTCCTCCCATATCATGCAGTCCCTATCCTCCATTCCCAACGATACCCCCCATCCCCCGTCGAGTGCCCCAGGGGGCCCAATAATGGTGAAAGGATACTTCAGTATCTGCGGCGAGCCGCTCAAAACATCCGATGAAGCCGGCGACTGCGTAAAGCTCGTGGTGTAGTTCTAAGAACGCGCGCTCAGCGAGCGGCGCTGTGAAGTTTGCTTCAGAGGGGGAAAACAGACCAATCCAGACTGTCAATAATTCATTGACGTCACTGTTATCACTGCCACTTTGATCCAATCATGTGGTGAAAGTCTTCCACGTGCGTTATGTCCGACAAACATGTCCGACAAACAAGGCAGCATGTCACGTTTTTGTCAGTTTCAGACCACCAGATATACCGGTGATCGACTAGACTGGCCAGTAGCGTGGCCAGAGCACCAGATATACCGGTGACTGACTAGACTGGCCAGTAGCGTGGCCAGAGCACCAGATATACCGGTGACTGACTAGACTGGCCAGTAGCGTGGCCAGAGCACCAGATATAACGGTGACTGACTAGACTGGCGAAGAGCGGTTTCAAACATCCTGAAATATGCGACGTTCTTGTTTTTCTCACGAAGTTGGGTAGGTGGCCTTAATTGCCTACCGTGCCTCGGATCCACTCTAAGTGGGCAAACCACCCCGTGTCATCTGTATTCCCCACCCCACCCCCTCTCCACCTTATTCCCACTCTCACCCCATCCCCAGCCCCAAACTATCAACACTCTCACCCCATCCCCACCCCCACCCTATGCCCACTCTCACCCCATCCCCAGCTCGACCATCCCACTCTCACCCCAGGCTCACCTTCACTCTATCCCCATCCTCACCATATGCCCACCCCCACCCACTGCTATCAGCCTTCACATCCCACTCCCCATCCTCTTTCCCCACCCAATCACTTTTGCTGATGGTGCTTTCTCCACACGACCATGTCAACTGGGTAGATGGGGCGGTGACCACAAGGCGATAGATTCCTGCCATGAATGCAATCTTGGGAAAACATAGTTCTCATTTGAATCCATCACTGTATCTTATCCAGTCGCTTTGTAGCCAGGGGAACAACATATGTTGACAGGGTTGTAAGTCGTACAGTGGTCTAGCATGTTCTGAACGCAGCAGGTCGCTTGCTAACACGCGATGGACGTTGCTCTTTCCGAAATCTGACAGACGGTACCCACCAGAACCAGAACAAGATGTAGTGCCGCCCGCAGCATTCAACGGTGTGACGAGTGTATATCGAAGACAGCTGAGCAGAGACGTCCATCTACATAACAGGCGAAGGACACTTCTTGGCAGAACCGGCTTCCATCCCAGGCCAGTCGATTACAATGACATATCTCGTAACTTGGTTGTTTCGTCTTGCACGACATCGGTGCTGAGGGAATGGCTATCCACAAGGCTCTCCTATTCGCTAGGTGGCGCTCCTTTCGGCCACTTAGACGGCTGATGTCGGTCGGGAGTAGATATTTTAATTTGAAGAATTAAAAAAACCCGATAAATTATTATTTCTTGCTCTTAGAGATATAGCGGCGCCCTGGCGGAGTGCGTCGGAGGCAGAGAGTGGGCAGCCCATGGCGTTTTCATAGTTACACCGCTAATAGCCATAGAACCACGAGGGATTCTCTGACCACAGATATGAAGTGTGGTACTCGCAACTATGGCTGCCATTACATTTACAGCACCATTAATCCTTGGCATTACATTTACAGCACCATTAATCCTTGGCATTACATTTACAGCACCATTAATCCTTGGCGTTATTTTTACAGCACCATTAGTCCTTGGCGTTACATTTACAGCACCATTAATCCTTGGCATTACATTTACAGCACCATTAATCCTTGGCATTACATTTACAGCACCATTAATCCTTGGCGTTATTTTTTCAGCACCATTAATCCTTGGCGTTACATTTACAGCACCACTTATCCTTGGCATTACATTTACAACACCATGAATCCTTGGCATTATATTTACAACACCATTAATCCTTGGCTTTACATATACAGCACCATTAATCCTTGGCATTACATTTACAACACCATTATTCCCTGGCATTGCATTTACAACACCATTATTCTTCTCCATTACATTTACAATATCATTAATCCTTGTCATTACACAATAAACCTTTACCCCTTGTGCGAAATGTATTCTTCTACAAATTGGTTCCTTGTGAAATATATATTTAGTACATATTTAGTATATGTTGGAAAGAACGAAGCACCGAAATATCGCTTCATAAGTATTGGGCTCGGTTTTCAGCAGCATAGTGGGTATGCCCAGGGGACGGAAGGAATGCCTAACCTTGCGCTCAAAGTCATAATGTTAATTGTTTTTCTTAATTTAGTTTTTCTGCGGTGTTTGAACCTAGAAACCGGGACATGGGGATCATAATTCAGAATGTTTAGTCATGTACCGTTTGTGCATTACCCGTGACACTAGTCATTCACGTGACCTCGATTGCAAATGAGCTGAGAACGCGACAACCTTATGCAATTATCTCTCCAGGAATCATAACAATTAATGGGCAATGATTAGGATATGCATTTCGGCGCCAAATGCAGTAAAACCACATCGGACAGCCGCGCTACCTGTTGATGGAAGCACCGAATGCATGCAGTACAACAATGTGTTCGCTACGCATGGGTGATTAGTTTTGTTTTGATTGGCTCCGCCATATGAGGCAGCATTGCACCAACCCGCCTTCGAAATTCGACCTTGAAATGACCAAAACGTCCATGGATGTCCCGTGCACGCGCCATTGTAGCGTGTTTTTGTGACTTGGGTTACGTGCAACAGGTTTCATTTAAAATGAAAACATGTGCCGACTGTGAGTTATAAAAGGGATTTACAGAGAAATAGTCCTTAAGGATGCACGATTTTAATATAAAATACATTTTTAATTAGAATTGTCGTGACGCTCTTCAGCTTAAAACCACCAGGCTCTGCCAGCGTGAGGCTTCTACTTAGTGAGTCCTCCAGATTAACACATTCCTTCGGCGATACCTTTATTTACGCAACAGATATTAAATTGTCAAGGACCACACCACATGCTCTGGGCTGTGAACATGCGGACAATTGTATGAGGTAACACAGGCCTATTATACCTAGTCATTCCGAAGATCTGATTGCTTATGTGTGTTTTATTTTAGAATGGGGACGATCGTCGTAAAGACGATCAGGCTGGGCCCATGACCTCTGTCCAGTTGCAAGGTGACAGAGGGAGACGCGTCACAATACGTAGAGAAAGTAAACAAACTAATAATAAACAACACAATAAACAAAGAAAGTAAAGCTGCAGTTGCAACATACTTGGAGGCGAGGGTTCGCGCGTGCAGAGGGTGGCGCTTTGATTGTTGGAACAGCCATAAACAGTGTAAATGAATTGGTGTTTTAGGCCACTTTTGTGCAATCGAGACATGAACCTTCCATTTACATTTCCAGTTTAACTATAGAGAATCAACTAAACATTACACAAAATAATGTTTTTTTAAATCATACATTAGTGAAGTTCCAAGCACTTTTGCACGACCATCCCACTTGCCATGGGCACCTTCCTCAGCGCGCTGATGATGACGTCACCAGCGATGAAGCGACCAGTAGGTTTAGACGACTACTACCACCGGAAGCTATAATATCGAAGCGGGCTTAATTACCTAATTATCGCGTCAGAGTTGTTACACGGATGGTACTTCCAAATGTTTGCAATAGGGCGAAGCAACAACAAACTTCTGGCGGGTCGGACGAAGAAGTTGAAGTAAACACTGAATTTACGCCAACTGAAGATGTAATCGGGTACCAGTTTGAACCAGTGAGGTCGTTGACACATTGCGGGGTCAGTGAAGCCGTGTTGCATTATAAAGGGGCCGGTGGGGAATGGGGGGGGGGGGGGGGTGAGTGAAGTCATCGGTCCATCGTCATCGTTGGCAGTGTGCTTAATTTTGATGTGACTCATGGTTTGGGAAGCGGCAGTCGATGGTGTAGCATGATACAGCTCCTGTCTTTGCAACTCACTGTCACTGAAGGGTGTATGGACAAGACGGCCGTACTACCAGAACGGGCCGTATGGGTTAGGGTGGGTGGGGTGGCGGTCTATCAGATCTGTCTATAGCGTTGGAGGGCGCAGAGGTGCGTGAAGCTAGCAGTCGGGTCGATTGGCCGGCCATGTACATACCGTGCAGCAGGGGGTGGAGGCAGGGGATGGCGATGGCAAAACATGGTTGGGACAGCTTCAGGCTTCAGCCTCAGCTTTATAGTTTCGTTTGGTCCTCTGCCTAAGTACTTAGCAGCATACAGATCTTCCTCAAAGCCTACTGACCGCTTGTTCCAAGTCGCACCGCTTCTCGCATGTAAACACGATTGGCTAACTCTGGTCACGCGTTCAGAACATGTCGACACCCGCCTGATGGGTGAAAAACACCGATTCTCTCGATGAGGGTTTCTTTTTGAAAAAAAAAACGATTGACTGCAAATAGATAATATACCAACAGAGTTTAACTTTTATATTACATTGCCGTCGCCCGGTATTTTCTTTTAAGTTTCGCCCCATCTCTCTGCATTTTGATTTCTGCTTCTCTGTGAAATGCATCTCATGGACCTTTGGTAAACGCGAATAGAGAAGTGACGCTTTCTGCCACTGTCACTTGAGAGCCGTGTGGGCAGGGTAATTTCATAATCACCAGCCCAATTAATTCATAGACAGCAGGATACTGCAAAAGTGATCTAAACCCTTCGTGGTATGACCATGTACACAAACCCACCCTCACTCTCTGTCGTCCTTTACTGACGCAAATTGCCGCCCACGCACTGCTTGTCTATGGTAGATGTACATCTGTGACACGCGCCATGTTTTATCCGAACTGTTTTCCACCCATAATATCGAGGTGCAACATCCTCCCTGATGAGTATACATCTGCAAAAAACCCATCGCAATGACCATTAGCCAGTTACACACATCTTGCTGCAACCGTGACCTTTTTCAGTGCAGTGGTTAGCGCACTAATCCGCAGATAAGTAGGTTGTGGGTTCGAATCCGCGTTCGGGCATCTAATCTTTTGTTTGTCATTCCTTCGTCCTTCGTTGTCCCCGGTGTGAGAGGTCCCTTGGTCCAATTTGGACGGGTTAGTGTTTCGCTTTTTCCATCTACATTTCATAATATTAAAAATGAATGTCAAACGACCGTTTTCAAGAACGAGTCGGTAAAAATGTACACCATTTCAATTAGTGAACACACGATCTTGTACCCATCATATGCGTCCCTTTGGTGTAACACTACCCTGTTGTATTGCGTTGTACTGCTTGGAATATTAGAAATACAAAAAATGGGTTAATGCCACATGGCACAAATGCAGTCGTAATTTACAACCATAACGACATATGACTCATGACACTATGGTTTTAAACAAGCCTCATTTGGACGTCATTCCAACTTTACCGATGCGTCAGACCCGGTAGGTATAACATACCTGGCTCACTTATCACTCTCTCTAGTAGGAAGAACATGTTTTTATATTTAACTTTTGCCTGTATAATTGTCACCATGATCACGGATCCCGATCACCATGGCAACGTCACTCATCACAATATATGTACCATACGTGTTTTTCGCGATGCAATAATGTCACGTAAATGCACAGTTATGTCATTCGGTTTGCCATAGTTTGGTTGGCTGCATTTTTGTGTGTGTCAATGTCAATTAATTACTTATTTGTTTCTTTTGGCTTGCCATGGCTTATGTGGGGTTCCTGTTGCGAGCGCCATCTAGCAAATGACAAATCACCCGTCGTTAGCAACGACAGATAAAAATCGAGTAAAGACCGGCGTCTATATTTCATTAATTTGCAATGTTATCCGTTTGCCGTTTGCGATATCCATTACATGTGGTAAACAGACCTAGCGATTCATATGCATTTGTAGAAAATGTTTGTTACATTATTATTGGTAGTAGTAGCAGTGCTGTTATAATTATCAGAGGTAGAAGAAGTATTAGCATGAGTATTATTATTATTATGTAAAGTGTTATTATTATTAGTGGTAATATTGATATTATTATTAGTGGTAATATTGATATTATTATTAGTGGTAATATTGTTATTATTATTAGTGGTAATATTGATATTGTTATTAGTGGTAATATTGATATTATTATTAGTGGTAATATTGATATTATTATTAGTGGTAATATTGATATTATTATTAGTGGTAATATTGATATTATTATTAGTGGTAATATTGATATTATTATTAGTGGTAATATTGATATTATTATTAGTGGTAATATTGATATTATTCCTATTATTGTGACTATTGTACTACGGCCATCCGACGCTCTCGCCATGACAAAACGCAAGCATTAATGGCCGACTTCACGCAGACTGGCAACAGCACGTCGAGCACACCGGGTGATCGTAGCCATAGATCGACGAGCGTCAAGCACAAAACCACAGAAAGCACCCCCCCCCCTCCCCCACCCACCAAGGGATAGCGAAGCAACATTGCAAAAACCGGATACTGCCGCCGACGAGAACACAATGAAAAAAAACGCATCAACCACCGTGATGTGTCGAGACACGTGACAGGACGGATGTCTCCCAGTCGGACATCACGACCGAACCGGACCACGAACAACGCCAAGGATCCTATTCGAAAAAGGTGACTGTATTGAAACCATTGTGTTTCAGCAGTTTTGTGCTTAAATACGAATATACAATCATCAATTGAAAAATGATTTATTACCTAAAGCACTACTGCACGTCATGTGATCACTCTACTCCATAATATGTCAATGGATGCCATTACTTCAGTCGCGGAGTGGCAGTCCGTGTTTACATGTGTTTGGAGATTTAGATAATGTCACTAGTAACGAACATAAATTTCCCAGCTGGTCATGACTGAAATACGACTCAATATTATGCCCTTTAATGTCAGGAGTATTCATTAGCCCGACAAGCTGCATGCCATCTCACGATATGCGAGCGACAAACATATTGCTATCTTATGCTTGCAAAAAAGGAAAACACGCTAACATAAAAAATAACTAGAACTATGAAAAGGACCACAATTGCACCGCCTTATTGATTCACCACATTCTATGGGTGTTTCGCAGAATCGCATCGTTTTACGATAACTTGTATACTTCTAAAGCACGAGATAATCAAAAAGTTATACGCTACTGGAGCAAAACTGACATAAAGAAGAAAGTTAACGATTTTCTAATAGCGGTAGTATATCCACTTTTTTTAAACTGAGCAGAGGCTGTCGTCAAGGAGACCCAGTATCACCATATTTATTTATTTTGGCAATAGAACCACTAGCACAATATATAAAGCAAAATAAAGATATTAAAGCCATTACAATTGGAAATGATTACTATGTACTCGGGAAATATGCAGGTGATACTTTTTTACTCCTAAACGGAGAGTAGTCTTCATTAAGAGCTGCGCTAAAAGCATTTAGACTTTTTCAGTTAGTTTCAGGCCTAAAGATTAACTTGGATAAAACACATGCTGTATGGATAGGAAATAAGGCTGGGTCAGTAGAACAGTTATGTCCGGGATATCAGCTACCTTGTACTGATAATTTTAAGCTTCTAGGAATATATTTCAATGCAGAATTAAAACGAATGGTCGAAATAAACTTCGAGGCAAAGTAGGTAGAAATTTATCAAATATTAAGAAGGTACAAATCCAAAGCGCTATCGCTCATAGGTAAGGTCACTCTAATTAAGACTTTACGGATACCGAAGCTCATTCATTTTCTTTCAGTGTTACCTATGGCGAATAAAATTGAAGGGAAACTTCAGCAAATGACAAATGGTTTTCTATGGGATGGCAAACGGGCTAAAATATCTTCTCATATATTAGCGCAGGAATATTCAAACGGGGGGTTAAGGTGCACCCATGTTCCTAGTTTAATTAAAGCGTTACAAGCTGTTGGGTAAATAGAATGAATATTTCATGTAAAAACTCCTGCTGGTTGCGAGATACATTTTAGTCGGAAAAAAAATAGAAACTCATTTGGAGACTAGATCAATTGTCATTGCGAACCTAATTAAAAAATATTATTAGCACCTCATGGAAAGAAGTATTGTATGTCTGGAGTATTTTTCAGAAAAAACTATATTTACTAGGCAATGAATTACATTACACATTCTGGAATGCCTGGTACATAGAAATCCTAATCTGCAAGAACAAATATTGATACAAAATATATGTGTACTGGTTCACGATCTCCTTGTAACAAATATATTTATTTCGTATGACGATTGTAAAGAAAAAATATTATTCTAATATTAATTATTTACACTACCTCTATCTAGAAAGAGTAGTAACAGAACATTGGTCACTAGAAAAAAATTGTGGTATTAGCCGATGGATAAAAATGGATCCATTAAACGGCTTTTATATTAGCAAGAAAGCATGCAATTATGTCTATACGATTTTGATAGAGGATGGCTGGCTGATGACAAAGAGAAAATTGAGATGGAATAACATACTAAAAGTAGATAATTTAAATGTTAACTGGACGAAAATTTATACTAGAACATTTAAAACTACATAAAATAGGAAATATAATGCGTTTCAATATAAAATTCTGCAATTAATATTGCCCACAAATCACTCTATCTATGGGGTATAACTGACACGGATCTTTCCCCTTTGTGTAAAACTGAAACGGAAACAATAGAACATTTAGTTTGGTCATGTGGGGAAACCAGGATGCCTTGGCAGCAAGTGAAATATTGTTTATGGCCCTGTTTAGATATTACAAGCTATCTATCGATTGAAAACATTCTTTTAGGCGTGACAGATGCAAAATATCAATTGATCGATCAATATTCCTTACCTTTAAGAAATATATTTATAAGACACGATGTTTGGGAGATAAGTTAAATGTAAAGCAAAGGTTTCGTATGTCGCAACAGTTGTACTCTGTAGAATATTATATAAGCGAAAGAACCCCTGATGGAAAACGAAGCCAAATGTCTAAGTTAAAATGGGAGGGCCTCGAAAAGTTTTTGCCAGTATATGACTAGAGGTGCTGCTATTTTCTGCAGGTTGAAAATAACCATATCCTATATATCTCATTTGTATAATGTTTTGGGGGTGTGCTGCTCGTATATCGTGTATTGTATAATGTCTGTTCTGTGCCTTGATAAAATAAAGAATTATATATTTTTTTTAAATATATATATATATATATATTTCAGTACTTCCAATCGTCCTCGGGTAATTAATACGAGGCCACATGCATCCGCGAGAATCGCATGGGCACCAGGCCAAATTTCCTCCATTTCCTCTCGCCCACTATATCCGCATGGCGGCGCCACTGTCGCTCGCAATACGGAAGTTGCCAGTGAGCTGTACCGAGTGTGGCGTCTTACCATAGCAAGATCTATGATGTTCGGCACTTAACATCGGGACAGCTACCACCAAACAGGAAATTGGCATGAAGAGAACAGTCGTTGAATAATCATAGACTGAGACGGGGAGCCGGGGGGAGGCGAGGAGTGGAGGGTAACGGGTCACACAAAGATACCAGCATCTACATTCACGGATAGATAGCGTGTCCATATAGACTGTACTATGAAGCATATGAGGATACCCCCCATGGGATGTAATTTGTATTTATTTATTATGTGCCTGAGGGTCTTACTTACATGCATAGGGTAAAACCAAGCCGAACCCCATTTTCCTGGCTCTCACTAAGAAACTCATATCAACAAGAATTGCCCCATACAGCATAATGAAAGCGTCCACCCTTATACTTATTTCCTGAATTTATCAAAAGTCGATGGCGGGTTTGGCGGAGTTTCCTTGTTAAAATAGCCTTCTAAATAAAGACCTTTATGCATGGCTCAACCCAGCGTTATTGACCTCCGTCGCAGAAGCAATTGGCAGATCGGGCGGTGTGAACACAGACATAAGCTCATGACACCCAGCCGTTAAGGCAAAGTTCCGTGGCTTTCAAACAGCTATGAAGATGACAAGAAAGGCAACCAGGCCTGGGTTGGTCTGTGGAATGATCGCCGGACGGACTGCCTCTGGCGGGAGAGAGTTATTTCATCAGGGACTGAGCCACGCCGCTATAGCCGTAAGGACCATATCACAGCGGTCCGTACATCGCCCTCCACGCCGCCGGTTCATGTGTCCCCTCTGCCTTCTTTATGGGGCTCCCAGTGCTGCAGGCCATGATATATGGTCGGCCCTAACAGGGGAGGTTTTATTATTATTATAAGGGGCCGGCGCGACAGCTCAGTGGGCTAGAGCGCTCGCATTGAGTGCTCTGGTCACCTGAGAGCCTAACGGCACGTGGGTGTAAGAGTAGAGTGTTACCCCCAGGGACATGGCTCCACTCTCCCTTCCTTCTCCTATTCACGCGATATGACCAAAAGTGATTAAAGCGTCCAGAATAACCAACCAACCATTATTATGGTTTCGTTAGTTAGATCCTATCGGCAGGGCGTTTTTTCTGTCTTTGTGTGGGCGTGTGTATCGGTGGCCGATAATGGGTGTCAACGGCGTGGGTTCCGCTGCTATATGGTTTACTCACAGCCCAAGGAGGTGCGAGCCAAACTCACGATTCGGTGACAGTTGGCTGTACACCACTGTGACAGTTGGCTTACATCACTGTGACAGTTGGCTGTGCACCACTGTGACAGTTGCCTGTACACCACTGTGACAGTTGGCTGTACACCACTGTGACAGTTGGCTTACACCACTGTGACAGTTGGCTGTACACCACTGTGACAGTTGGCTGTACACCACTGTGACAGTTGGCTTACACCACTGTGACAGTTGGCTGTACACCACTGTGACAGTTGGCTTACACCACTGTGACAGTTGGCTGTACACCACTGTGACAGTTGGCTGTACACCACTGTGACAGTTGGCTGTACACCACTGTGACAGTTGGCTGTACACCACTGTGACAGTTGGCTGTACACAACTGTGACAGTTGGCTGTACACCACTGTGACAGTTGGCTGTACACCACTGTGACAGTTGGCTGTACACCACTGTGACAGTTGGCTGTACACCACTGTGACAGTTGGCTTACACCACTGTGACAGTTGGCTGTACACCACTGTGACAGTTGGCTGTACACCACTGTGACAGTTGGCTGTACACCACTGTGACAGTTGGCTGTACACCACTGTGACAGTTGGCTGTACACCACTCTGACAGTTGGCTGTACACCACTGTGACAGTTGGCTGTACACCACTGTGACAGTTGGCTGTACACCACTGTGACAGTTGGCTGTACACCACTGTGACAGTTGGCTGTACACAACTGTGACAGTTGGCTTACACCACTGTGACAGTTGGCTGTACACCACTGTGACAGTTGGCTTACACCACTGTGACAGTTGGCTGTACACCACTGTGACAGTTGGCTTACACCACTGTGACAGTTGGCTGTACACCACTGTGACAGTTGGCTGTACACCACTGTGACAGTTGGCTGTACACCACTGTGACAGTTGGCTGTACACCACTGTGACAGTTGGCTGTACACCACTGTGACAGTTGGCGTACACCACTGTGACAGTTGGCTGTACACCACTGTGACAGTTGGCTGTACACCACTGTGACAGTTGGCTTACGCCACTGTGACAGTTGGCTGTACACCACTGTGACAGTTGGCTGTACACCACTGTGACAGTTGGCTGTACACCACTGTGACAGTTGGCTTACACCACTGTGACAGTTGGCTGTACACCACTGTGACAGTTGGCTTACACCACTGTGACAGTTGGCTTACACCACGGTGACAGTTGGCTGTACACCACTGTGACAGTTGGCTGTACACCACTGTGACAGTTGGCTGTACACCACTGTGACAGTTGGCTGTACACCACTGTGACAGTTGGCTTACACCACTGTGACAGTTGGCTGTACACCACTGTGACAGTTGGCTGTACACCACTGTGACAGTTGGCTGTACACCACTGTGACAGTTGGCTGTACACCACTGTGACAGTTGGCTGTACACCACTGTGACAGTTGGCTGTACACCACTGTGACAGTTGGCTTACGCCACTGTGACAGTTGGCTGTACACCACTGTGACAGTTGGCTGTACACCACTGTGACAGTTGGCTGTACACCACTGTGACAGTTGGCTTACACCACTGTGACAGTTGGCTGTACACCACTGTGACAGTTGGCTTACACCACTGTGACAGTTGGCTTACACCACGGTGACAGTTGGCTGTACACCACTGTGACAGTTGGCTGTACACCACTGTGACAGTTGGCTGTACACCACTGTGACAGTTGGCTGTACACCACTGTGACAGTTGGCTTACACCACTGTGACAGTTGGCTTACACCACTGTGACAGTTGGCTTACACCACTGTGACAGTTGGCTGTACACCACTGTGACAGTTGGCTGTACACCACTGTGACAGTTGGCTGTACACCACTGTGACAGTTGGCTGTACACCACTGTGACAGTTGGCTGTACACCACTGTGACAGTTGGCTTACACCACTGTGACAGTTGGCTGTACACCACTGTGACAGTTGGCTGTACACCACTGTGACAGTTGGCTGTACACCACTGTGACAGTTGGCTGTACACCACTGTGACAGTTGGCTGTACATCACAGTGAGTGTGACCGTGGGCCGTACATCATTGCCGGACAGGTGGAAGTCTTGCAGTTTTCCAAATCTGACCAAAAAATGTTTCTGTTTTACATGGCTCAGGTGACCCCCCCCCCCCCCCTAGAGAGCGATTCTGATTGATCGGCGTTTGTCGGTCCCGCCACGTGACGTGTGTCACTGATTCCCTGTAACTTCACCTTGATATGCATATGGCATTGCGTCGAGGGCGAGATGGGTTTATCTCAGCACAAGTCTCCAAAATCCTGCCTGAGCCTTTAGGCGAAGCCAGGATTTCAGAGATACTTCTAACGATGACAATAATACTCACGACTGCACGTAAATATTTGGTCAAAATCATAACAGTGGCCCTTATAGCACCTGTAACTAAGTGTTGCGCGCGATGTGTTTCCCGGGAGATATGACGTCATCGAAGTGGTGACTGCGGGGGTATACCTAACGAACATATTTTTTTCGGCAAAATGGTGTTTGTTTCTAAACATAAACCTTTGTTTCGTAAATTATAGCTATTAGGTCTAGTTGGAGTATATATTACTCCTTTGATTATGATGTGTTGTGAGCATATAAAGACCTGAATGAGACAATGAGAATGATGGATCTTTCAGTAGACTTACCTTACTGGGACCCTTCACTTCTGCAGTGGTATACCTTTTAGCATACCATTGGAGACCTCAGTGGTATGCCATTCAAAACAGGCCTACCATTGAATAATATACCATTCAAAATATCATTGAATGATATACCATTCAAAATACCATTGAATGATATGCCATTTAAAATACCATTGAATGATATAACATTTAAAATACTATTGAATGATATACCATTCATAATACCGTTGAATAATATACGATTCAAAATACCATTGTATTTTTTTTTGTAATGGGATCTGATTAGGGTTAGCATTGGCGTATCCAGGTGGGTGGCACAGGGAGAACGTGCTCCCCTTTTCAGACCCCAAGATATATCTGTGCCCCCCTGTTCAAGTGTTTTGCCCCCTGGCCAGGGATGGGGGGCACAGGGGACACGTGCCCCCCCCTTCCCTTTCAGACCCTGCAAAGCACCTTACCCCTCCCCCCACCCCCGCAGCCACTTCAAATTCTGCGCACCACGGGTCATCTACATCTCAAGTTTTACACGCATTTTTTTATGTGTTTGTGGAACAATTTATTGTGGCCCCCCTTCAAGATTTCCTGCGCACACCCCTGGTTAGTGGCATGAAAGAAGCGTGACTGGACAGCTTATCCCGGCCGGACAAGGAAGATATCTCCCGTATTGCCTATATCATTATTAAATGTCTTTAATACAAGATAAAACATGCCCACGACTTGTAACCGCAGATCCTATAGAAAAATTAAATATAGTTTCTCCACGAATAAACAGATGCTTTGTTATTCATCTATGCAGGACTAATTGCACATCTGGTTCATTACCCAGGCCCTAGCAATATTTTACTGACTAGGGATCAGTTGAGAGGACCTTGAGCATATCCCGGAGGTACAATGATCAAAACACAGCGGCGACAGGGGCCGGTGTGCACTGTGTGCCACTGGTGGTAAACAGCTTTGCCCTGCGGCGTGGGGGCCCTGAACTGGCCCTGAAGTTGCTTGTGCTGGCCCTGTGCTGGCCCGGTGCTGGTCCTGTGCTGGCTCTGTGCTGGCCCTGTGCTGGCCCGTGCTGGCCCTGTGCTGGCCCTGTGCTGGCCCTGTGCTGGCCCTGTGCTGGCCCGTGCTGGCCCTGTGCTGGCCCTATGCTGGCCCTGTGCTGGCCCTGTGATGGCCCTTATTCAAGGCTCCAGCGGGGACTCCTCTGACGGCCACTAGGCGCGGTAGAGCGCCACAGTAATTAAATTGCTATAGTTACATGCGGATTTGTCTTTATGGCGACGTCAGTCCTTTAAGTCAGTCAGCAGGCTTTGTCATATCCTGTTATGGCGGTGTTTGCGCCTGGAGTAAACGCGTGGAGGGTAGAAACGCCAAGGTCATAGCCCAGGTTTGAAGGTCATGCAAGCTCCTTGTTCTCCTCATATGTGCATGACGACCACGTGTCAGAATTACCCACACGGCGCGTGGCCTTGGAGACGGCTCTGGGGAAGATGACGTGCAATGGTATCCACTGAGGCTCTCTGAAGCCATTGACAGAGCCTTTGGAGGGCCCACGCCGACATCCGCGGCCAGGGAGGTGACCGTCTGACCTAGCCACTTAGGGCAGCCCTACACGCCCCACAGCCCTCCTGGTACATGAGGTAAGTGGCACACTTATGTACCCTTGTGCGGCTGGCATCTTGTCACCATTACTGGCACCATAGAACGTGGGGCGGAGTCGGGGAGAAGCCAGGTCTTCACGGATGGCGCAGTATGTCTCTCCATTCCATTCCAATCTTTCTCTTGCCATTTGATTTACGCGGCACGGAATATAAAGCAATGTTGTTTATCGTTACATGTTATGTACATCGCCTGCTCTGCTGAACAATCAAATCGTCTCTATGGCCTATGTCCCTTTGATCCAAGCCCACCTCTCGTCCTCAGCGGTATCAGATTTAGATTCAGCTTTAATATCATTTACATGAGCAAGAAGAACAATACAATCATTAAAGAAAAAACATGGCAACGTGGACAATTCTCTCTCTGGGGACTCGTATTAGGACCAAGAAGGCCGCTAGCATAGGAGCGACTAGTAGAAAAAAAAACTTAAACCAAAATCATCGCGTCATCACAAAGATACGCAGGAACAAGTTAGGGGCCCACTTAAATGTATGTAAATGCGAGAATCTTGGGGAATTAGATAACATATCTAGCTCTTAGCGAGAAATAAACAAAGTGGGCAGACCTCTAAGATTCTAATTATTTCTGTGGCAAATATAGCAATTAATCATATGCTTACGTCATGGCCGAGATCACCCCTCGCCTTGGTTCACCCTGACAACTCCAGACCCGCACCCCACAGCTCCTCTCCAACGTCGAGGTGGTGTCCCTGGCGTCTCTAGGGCCTCACCACACCAGCCCAATGCTTGGGGGAAACGGGGCGGATCCAGATATATAGTACAAACATGCCTCTCTAGCAACCAGAATACCATGTGTGCTGTTTTTTCTTTCTATAAGATAATAAATATTCAAACATATACCATATTTATTGAAGCTTTGGACAAGTCCCAGTGTAAATGAGATGTTATAAAAACAGTTATCCTTTCATAGGACAGCAGCGTTATCCGCGCCTTCGAATGACAGATCGACAGGTGGCGCTTTATTCGCGAATATAAGTTCTAGATACCCCCAGTAAATATTATCAGTATCTAACCAAACATACCACCGGGAGCTTTGATCAATATTTGACAAAAAATACCACCAATAAATATTACAAATATGCAACAAAAGATACCACGAGATCTTCAATATTTAAAACAATAGTCACTACCAGGAGATAGTATCAGGTGGCCCTTCGACACGACTTACGTCCAGAAATTCAGCAATCATATAGGTATACATGAATAAGCAACTACATACTATAGGTGCCACATCATATCATATTTGGCCATCTCGATTTCATCGCTAATAGGTTTTCAATTGTAAAGCAGATCAAACTTCATATTTTGCTCGTTATCATAGATAGAGATACCTGTCATATAGTATCACTCGGGTGTTTATTTCCGTCATGTCGGACCTTTCCTCGCATGCTTCAGATATGAGATGCGCTGCCCTTTACTGGAGGTCTACAGACGACAGGGATGACATCACGTGACCCAAGATGTCGGAATCGTCTGTTTGCCATGGCGACCAATGTCGTTTTCATGGCAAACAACGCTGGTATTGCTGTCCAAACATGACGTCGGTACCATTATTTCTGGGCCTATTCTCGCCGGTCTCCGGTTCGTCTATTGAAGCTGTCATCTGTCATGTACGCGTCACAGTGGGTCAGCACTTGCCATGGCCACCGTGGCTCGTGTATATTGGCCGATGGTAGTACGACAAGCACTTGGGACAGTGCAATAACAGGAAGGAATGGGGGAGGGGGGGGGGGGTTGCCGCCGATACGGGTGCAGGCGAGGAGGGCATCGCTCAAGCGGCATACGCGTCACAAAAGGCACCGATTTCCTGGCGCATATCCTGAGGGGATCATTAGGGGCAGGTGGCTCGCCTACCCTCCCTCCTCTGTGCCCCCGCCACAGCTCCCCCACCCTCCACCACTCCACCTGACCAACATTATATGTCCCAATTCGCATGTTTTCACAAAGTTCAACGCCTATAACGAGGGTACATATCAGCCCCCCCCCCCCTCAAACCACCCCTATACTATCAAAATATATGTCAGGTTCATCTACTTCGAAAATAATGGAAAGCCGATTGGATATATAATAGGAAATATTAATATCATTGTGAAAGACAATGACGCAAGGTTAAGCCGTTTTTGCCTCTGGTAGACGAGGATTGGAAGGGTGGGGGGGGGGGGGGAAACGTTCTCCATATCACAAATTGTGCGCATAACCCGCTTAACCCGAAAACCCAAATCGGAATTCCTGACAAAATATTAACTACTTCAGATTGTACATGAATGGGGCTTCCTGGTGATGTTATCACAGTCACGTGGCTGTGGCCCATTGCCTTGTGACTTCATATCCGCGGGATAAACACATCCCGCACTGCCACTGGCGGCTTCTACAACCTATGTTTTGTAAGCTATTACGGTGAAAATCTTCGTGGCATAGGCATAAGATATGCACAGGGCAGGGCTTCTCGGTCGTGCCAGATGGCCTTTAATATATCAAGCCTCTTGCCCTGGCTACGGAAGACATGTGCCATGAACATTTCCTTTTTTTAAACTCACTGACCTTTGGCGATTTTCATGCAAACTCTGTCTCACCGGTCATTGGTCCTGTTCCATTAGTCCCAGAACAATATTGCATAATGACTACCCCCCCTCCCCCCGTCCCCTCCTATCCCATCCGTCGCCGTCCTCCACCCACATCATACACCCCTATCCTCCACCCCGGGCTCACTGACACCCCCCCCCTTCTGGTGCTCCAAGGGACACGAAAATTGTGAAAAGAGACCATTTCAGTGACGGTGGCGAGCGGTTAAAAACATCCGAGGAAGCTGCCCACTGTGTAAAACTGGTGGCGTAGTTCTAAGAACGCGCGCTTAGCGAGCGGTGCTGTGAGGTTTGCTTCAGAGAGGGAAAACAGACCAATCCAGACTGTCAATCATTCATGGACGTCACTGTTATCACTGTCACTTTTATCCAATCATGTGGCGAAGAAAGGTCTTCCATTCCACGTGCAAACATGTCCGACAAACAAAGCAGCGTGTCACTTTTTTTGTCAGTTTCAGAGATGAAGATTTTTTCCTCACCTACCATCAACTATGAGCGAGCACAAGCGAGCTCTTAAGGTAACATGCATGCATAGTCAAAGTCCATTTCAAGCATGGCTTAGGATGTTCATTTCACGTAACAGCCCCCATGAGACGTTTTCGGATTCGGAGTAAATATCAGCTGTACATAAATATATTCAAGCAAAGAGAGGTCGAAGCCTATTATGTCATGTCTCCTGAGTTGGGAGCAAATTTCAATGTCTGTTTGTTAGTCCCGATTGACGTTTTCTAGGGGAAACCTATTCTTTGATCTGGGCGACTTGGGGCTCTCTGTTTGTCTGACAGCTGTAGAACTGGCTGCAATGCCACCCGTGTCAGCGTTACTCATTGTCACTGTCTCGGGTTGTCACTGTGCCAGACACATACGCTCACTGAGTCAGACACACACAGTCACTGCGTCAATGTCAGTGACAGTTGCCAGTGACCCTGGCAATTTTACTTTTAGTTCAGTGATTGCCCTAGACATTTTTAAATGAGGAACATCGTGCCCCACACTATGGAATATTGGGGAACATCTTGTCCCACGCTATGGAATTTTGGGGGACATTTTGATAATAGGGAGACCTGTCAATGTCCTGACGGCTGTTGTATGCAGAGGGGGGGGGGGGGGAGGCGGGGTGGCGATTTCATGTAGCGGTCATAAGACAATTATTGCGCTGTTTACGACAGGCGCATGGAAACGAAGTCCGCGACCAGAGCCATAGCCCGCGACCAGAGCCGTAACCCGCGATCGGAGCCATAGTCCAGCGCACAGAGCCATAGTCCAGCGCACGGAGCCATAGCCGCGACCGGAACCATAATCCTGCTCACAGAGCCATAATCCGCGACCGGAGCCATAGCCAGCCGCACGGAGGCATAGTTCAGCTAGTCTAGAGGGAGTGTCACCTGAACTATGTAAAACAGAAAGATAGTTTGGGGAAGAGCTGGAGACACAACTTGCGACTCCTTACCACACTGCAATAATTTAACCTTGGCAGTGAGTGTGTGTTGTGGGGGAGGGGACGTGTTTCCACGACTGTCACGACGAATTAAAAGGAGAACTCCCCGCATATGAAGGAAAGGCGGATACATGATATAAATTGGCGCTTTTGCAATTCACGGTTACTTTATAGTAGTTCACGATTAACGAAACTCGTTGATCCCGACGGTCGGCTAATATTTCATTCCCAGTTTACGAAGAATTATTTTCCGCATGCCCAGTGCACGTGAAAGGCCCGTTCCCGAAGAAAAAACCCTCCCCCACCCCCTCGCCCGTGTGTATACATAGTCAGTGTCTAGACTATAATGAAGTCTTTCCGGGATTCCCAGCGATGACCGTGTAATGTACTTCCGGTGCCACTGTCACAGTGGCGTACAGGCAGCTGTCACAGTGGTGTACAGGCAGCTGTCACAATGGTGTACAGGCAGCTGTCACAGTGGTGTACAGGCAGCTGTCACAGTGGTGTACATCCAACTGTCACTGCCCATAGGATCTAACTAACGTTACCGTAATAATAGTTGGTTGGTTATTCACGACGCGTTAACCACTTTTGGTCATATCGCGTCAATGGGAGAAGGAAGGGAGAGTGGAGCCATGTCCCTGGGGGTAACCCCCTACTCTTTACGAAGAAAGACATGGGATCTTTAGCCTGCGACCACATAGACATGGCCACAGCAAGGTTCCAACCACCGACGCACGTGCCGTGAGGCTCTCAGGTGATCAGATCACTCAATGCGAGCGCTCTAGCCCACTGAGCTGTCGCGCCGACCCCTTACCATAATAATAAAACCTCCCCTGTTAGAGCCGACCATATCTCATCGCCTGCAGCACTGGGAGCCCCATAAATACGGTAGAGGGGACACAAGAACCGGCGGCGTGGAGGGCGACGTACGGACCGCTGTGATATGGTCTTTACGGCTATAGCGGCGTGGCTCAGTCCCTGATGAAGTAACTCTCTCCCGCCAGAGGCAGTCCGTCCGGCGATCACTCCACAGACCAACCAAGGCCTGGTTGCCTTTCTTGTCATCTTCATAGCTGTTTGAAAGCCACGGGACTTTGCCTTAACGGCTGGGTGCCGTGAGCCTATCTCTGTGTTCACACCGCCCGCTCTGCCAATTGCTTCTGCGACGGAGGCCAATAACGTTGGGTTGAGCCCTCCATAAAGGTCTTTATTTAGAGGGGTGTTTTAATATTGAGACTCCGCGAAAAACTCGCGCTCGACTTTTGATGAACTCGGGAAATCAATATTAGGGTGGACGCCTTCATTATGCTTTATGGGGCAATTTTTGTTGATATGAGTTTCTTTAGTGAGAGCCAGGGAAATGGGGTTCGGCTTAGTTTTATCCTATGCATGTAAGTAAGACCCTCAGGCACATAATAAATAAATACAAATTACATCTCATGCCTATACTATTACGCTGTAACCCTTACAGAAATAATTTGAAATTAGTTGTTCAGTATGTGTTAATGACGGTTTCCATGGTTACAAGAGGGCAGGGGAGGGCGGGAAGGCGTGGTGGGGGTATCCTCATATGCTCTATAATACAGTCTATATGGACATGCTATCTATCCGTGAATGTAGATGCTGGTATATTTGTGCGACCTGTTACCCTCCACCCCTCGCCTCCCCCCGGCTCCCCGTCTCTGTATATGATTATTCAACGACTGTTCTCTTCATGCCAATTTCCAGTGTGGTGGTAGCTGTCCCGATATTAAGTGCCGAACATCAAAAATCTTGCTATGGTAAGACGCCAAACTCGGTACAGCTCACTGGCAACTTCCGTAATGCGAGCGACAGTGGCGCCGCCATGCGGATATAGTTGGCGAGAGGAAATGGAGGAAATTTGGCCTGGTGCCCATGAGAGTTTCGCGGATGCATATGGCCTCGTATTAATTACCCGCGAACGATTGGAAGTACTGAAAGACATATATGTAAACAAATATATATATAATTCTGTATTTCATCGAGGCACAGAACAGACAATATACAATACACGATATACGAGCCGCACACCCCCAAAACATTATACAGTACCCCAAAAGAGATATATAGGATATGGTTATTTTCAACCCGCAGAAAATAGCAGCACCTCTAGTCATATAGTGGCAAAAACTTTGCGAGGCCCTCCCATTTTAACTTAGACATTTGGCTTCGTTTTCCATCAGGGGTTCTTTCGCTTATATAATATTCTACAGAGTACGACTGTGTCGACATACGAAACCCTTGCTTTACATTTAATTTATTACCCAAACATCGTGTCTTATAAATATATTTCTTAAAGGTAAGGATCGATCGATCGATCGATCGATCGATCAATTGATATTTTGCATCTGTCAAGCCTAAAAGAATGTCTTCAATCGATAGATAGCTTGTAATATCTAAACAGGGCCATAAACAATATTTCACCTGCTGCCAAAGCATCCGGGTTTCCCCACATGACCAAAATAAATGTTCTTTTATTTCCGTTTCAGTTTTACACAAAGGCCAAAGATCCGTCTCAGTTATACCCCATATATAGAGTTGGTGATTTGTGGGCAAGATTAGTTGCTGAACTGTATGTTGAAACGCATTATATTTCCTATTTGATGTAGTTTTAAATGTTCTAATATAAATTTCCGTCCAGTTAACATTTCAATCATCTACTTTTAATATGTTATTCCATCTCAATTGTCTCTTTGTCAGCAGCCAGCCATCCTCTATCAACATCGTATAGACATAATTGCATGCTTTCTTGCTAATATAAAAGTCATTTAATGGATCAATTTTTATCCCTCGGCTATTACTACATATGTTTTCTAGTGACCAATATTCTTTTACTACTCTTACTAGATAGAGGTAGTCTAAATAATTAATATTAGAATTAAATTTTTCTTTAAAATCGTCATACGAAATAAATCTATTCGTTACAAGGAGATCGTGAACCAGTACACATTTATTTTGTATCAATATTTGTTTCTGTTTTTGCAGATTAGGATTTTTTATGTACCAGGCATTCCAGAAGGTGTAATGTAATTCATTGCCTGGTATACATATCTTTTTCTGAAAAATACTCCAGACATACAATACTTCTTTCCAGAAGGTGCTCTTACTATTTTTTCATTAGGTTCGCAATGACAATTGGTCTAGTCTCCAAATGAGTTCCACGTCTTTTTCGACTAAAATATATCTCGCAAATGTTAACCAGCAGGATGATTACATGAAATATGCATTCTATCTACCCAAACAGCTTTTAACGCTTTAATTAAACTATGAACATGGGTGCACTTAACCCCCCGTTTGAATATTCCTGCGCTAATATAAGATATTTTAGCCCGTTTGCCATCCCATAGAAAACCATTTATCATTCGCTGAAGTTTCTCTTCAATTTTATTCGTCATAGGTAACACTGAAAGAAAAAGAATGAGCCTCGGTATTAGTAAAGTCTTAATTACAGTGACCTTACCTATGAGCGATAGCGCTTTGGATTTATACCTTCTTAATATTTGATAAATTTCTAGCTATTTTGCCTCAAAGTTTATTTCGACCACTCGTTTTAATTCTGCATTGAAATATATTCCTAGCAGCTTAAAATTATCAGTCCAATGCAGATGATATTCCGGACATAACTGTTCTACTGACCCAGCCTTATTTCCTATCCATACAGCATGTGTTTTATCCAAGTTAATCTTTAGGCCTGAAACTAACTGAAAAAATCTAAATGTTTTTAGCGCAGCTCTCAATGAAGACTCCTCTCCGTTTAGGATTAAAAAAGTATCATCTGCATATTGCCCGTTTTCAATTATTATGGCTTTAATATCTTTATTTTGCTTGCTATCCTGTGCTAGCGGTGCTATTGCCAAAATAAATAAATAAGGTGATACTGGGTCTCCTTGACGACAGCCTCTGCTCAGTTTAAAACAAGTGGATATACCGTTATGAGATATGAGATAATCCCAATCTAGCCAGTCAAAAGCTTGTTCAAAATCCACTAGAAATATTAGTCCTGGTCGATTTGCCTGTATAAGATACTCCATCATATTATAAATTAATCGTGTATTTTCCCCAATGTATCTATTTTTCAAAAAAACTGTTTTTGTGGAACTAATAATACTAGCGTTATCCTTAATCTAGCTGCTATTGCCCCAGAAAGAAGTTCATAGTCAGTATTTAAAAGAGTTATAGGTCTCCAGTTTCGCATGTAACTTCTAGCTTTATCCGTTCTGCACTACCCGATGAAAACAAAATAATTTGATTGATGGCGTATCGTATAGATAAGTGAACTAAAAAGTATAAAATGTGTGGCATATATAGATTTGATTTTACGCCAGTTTCTCTGCCTTATATAGATCTATATCCCCCCTCTAGCTGTTGATGTAGTAGCACATTAATTACAAGATAATGACAAGAAGAATATACTGTTTTCATAAAAGATCAAGTACTGCAACCTGTCTTGAATTTCACAGTTTTATTATATCCATGAGAGAAAAAAAAGCATATGAACAACAACTGAATATTAGTAGCAATTTGTACTATTAATCTACTGCTGTACTTTTTTTCCAAAGAGCAGTCAGTCAATACCTCATATTGTTGAGTACCTTTGCGCTGCACTGGATATGGGCTGAAAGAGGGCTATTTAAACTCAGTCAACAGGAACGCACGCTATAGAAAAGGGACATTTACATAGCATTGATATATTTATTGGGGGGGGGGGGGGGGTGGCAATGGACATTTCATGTCGCTGCTAACTAGGAATGAAGAAACAAAGTCACCATGAAATGAGAATGGGCCATTAACCGACCCTCATGATTTCACGAAAAGGTGGTTTTTACAACGTGAAAACTAATTTATACGGGGCGGTGTATTTCTCGTTCCTCCTCTCTCTAGAGGCGCCGCTAATCCTCGTGGATTTACGGTATTTGTACCGCCTTCTTAGCCAATCAGCGTCGCCTCACTTTCCTTTTCCGGTCAGCTTTCCAGCAAAGTAGACACATGTTTGATTTCTCTGGTTACAATTTTACCAATTTCATAGTCTAATTTCATTCGGGGTTTTTAACCCACCCACCATCCCCTTTCCACGCGTGTACAGGTGTTCCACTGTAGAGGACTCGAACGTATTAGCTAGTCCCCTCTTATTTGCCTCTGATGTTTTCAGTATTTTAACTTGTTCAACGCGGTTGCCTTGTCGACTGTATATTAGTCTCTGTCAGCCCGGCTCCTTGTGAAGCTCTAGGGTTTTTTATTATCTTTTCGAGTGTGTTTAAAGCTGTATGCTGTAACATTTTTCTGTTGTACACCAACATAGTTACTGTACGCACTTTCTTTGTGTAACACTAAGATGTATTCTCATCTTACTATGTCTTTTTTATCTACGCTTTTTATAATACTTTTTTGTCAGCATGCTATTGTATGGAATACATTTGTATTTATTGTTTACACTGCCATGGCCTTTTGTCCCCCACCTTTGATGGGGTTGGGCCTTTGAACGCTCATGCGTCATTTGCCCATCATTAAATTGCTAACCAATTTCACTCAACACCTGGTTTTACGTTCTTTTTCCCCATCAAACCAGCTTCGGGTCCGATTCAGCCGCGACCGTATGAAGGTATTTTAATATTATATAACATTGCATAATTTACCACACTACGCAATCTACCGTTTGCTCATTAATCATTTACTGACGTCACTGTGGCTTTCATCCAATCATGTAGTGAAAAAAGGTCTTCCTCGTGCGTTATGTCGGACAAACAAGTCGGACAAACAAAGCAGTAGAGGGGGTGTCTGGGGCCTGAGCACCACCCCTCCCCCCCCCTCCGTCACTCCCCTATTTGTGAACCAGGAATTCATCTTTTAATTCTTTGTGGACTGGGAAAAAACAAACATTTATTCTTCGAGATCTGGAGTCATGCCCCCACCCCCCCGGCCCCTTTTAATCTGTCTGTCTCTGGTGTCTAACTTCACGCCGCTTGCCTCGCAAATCGAGATTATCATCAATCACTCACCATTAACTTTCTGTATTTTGTGATTAATGCCATAAAGGTTCATTCAGAGTAAAAATTACCTTTCCTTGTTCTTTGCGAAACGACATATGACATATGGGGTTGCTGCTTTTTGTTATTATTGCCAAATACTGAAAAATAATAGCAGCTGCTAATCTTTCTACCCCACTTTATATTGATATACATTGCTCTGTCCGCTTGGCGGCGCTGCAGACGCCCGATAACCATTGTGTCCGCGGAGTATGACGACTTATTATACCAAGGTCTTTGCTGACATTAATTACTTATTCAAGACGTATGGCAACCAGCCGACGACGACGCTCTACATCCGAGCCTTCGATATAGACAGCTTATTGTGACACATGGAACAATAGGAACGCGCTGGCCTAGATATCGCAACGGTAATGCAAATGGATTCTTGAAAACACAGCTCCACGTATAAACATTCCCTTTTATCGCCCGCTGCGTAGGTCCGTGCCCTGGTGTCAGGTTATGAAGTCACACCGGTACCAGGTCCAATTCCGTTGGCACAACGACTGGCCAGATTTCAGATTGGCCTTAGTTGGTCTTTGAGGTTAATTCACACAGCATCGCTGGATCTCTATTCACGGAACACCGGAAATAACTTGCATTAGTAACTAAACTGTTGTGTGACGCGGCCAGGAAACAAAAGAAGGAAACGTTGACCGGTCTAATCCCTGGAGTAGGCCTTTGTGGGATTATGTCACCGTCCGTACGCTTCTGCCTCTCTTGATACGTAATCCAATTAGCATTAGATGTCAGGATGCAGGTTTACGACAACAATACGGGAGTACCACGAAGGTCGGTGCGATTTTTAAAAAAATTATGTAGGGCAGACGAGAAACACGTGTCCTACATAGGAAGCTGGCTAGGAATAGCAGATTCGTGGCGTACACACGGCAATGTTATGTTCGTATTGGTACATATGGTGTAGTCCTCAGTTAGCGGACTCGTCGCACCAAGTCAATGTTTGTATGATGCAATTCTCAGGTGGAACATGTCTTGGCGATTTTTACATCAGTTTGATAGGTTCAATTCTGGGCAAACTTGCCGGTTTTACCATATTTATATTGATGTCAAAGAAAATGAGTAAATAATAATGCTGATATCTTCTCCATTATATGTCATGCGCGTTTCCTTATGGAAGATGATAATTATATGTGGACAAGGCTCGAAACAGTCCTGTATGTAACCAATCGTGTGATCTGGAGAACACCAGGCAGGACAACGGACGATGGACCGCAGTGATGATCGTGTTGACGGTGTGATCAGGATGCTGAAGATCTTGCATGAATGATATAAACAGGATTCTAACACAAACCTCAATTCCACGGTTCCATGTGAATGGACCCCATTTGAAGGAAATGGATGCATAGTGTGTCGTGTTTACGGCGGCCCATGAGGACAATTTCGGCCTAAATTTTAGCGCAGAGCCGAACAAATTTCAGCGTTGACTGAGACCAAAATTTCAGCGTGGAGTCGACTAACTTTCAGCGCAGAGCCGAACAAATTTCAGCGCTGAGTGAGACCAAATTTCAGCGTGGAGTCGACTAAAATTCAGCGTGGATTCGACTAACTTTCAGCGCGGAATCTGCCAATTTTTAACGGAGTCGATCTTGTTGGCCGGTAGCACCTTATTCGCCCCTCGGGCGCAGACTGTTTTCTCAGTCGGTGACCTACCACGGTGAATGCTGAGTCATGGCTAATCAAACGGTTACACCATCATCAACGTCACAGATCAGACATAGGAACTTGTTACGCAATTCGTTTGGGTTTATCCAACACCGTCTAGCTCTCCTTACATCTGTCCCTGCAAGTAACGTCATCCCGTGCCCCCCACCTCGCCCCCAGCCCAACACCGTCTAGCTCTCACTCCCACCTAGCATAGCCTCTCTTCTTGCAGCTGTCCCTGCAAGTAACGTCCTCTGGTGACCCTCACTGACCCCCCCCCCCCCGCCCCACCCGCCATCATCCCGGCACCCTGACCTCGCTGATCATCGGAGCCCAATTAGTCGCCCACACGGGCGGGTGAAGAAGTGAAGTGTCCGTCGATAGGTGTGACACTTCTGTCCGCCAGAGGGCGACTGAAGCCGGCGATGAGAGGGCCATATATATCAGTCTGGTAATTATTTATAGAGAGAGCAAGAGACAGCAGGGGAGAGTGAAAGAGGGTGGGGGAAGGGGCCACAGGGAGGGGGGAAGGGTGGCTGACGCAATGAAGGTCAAAATGACACAGTCAGAGGAAGCAAAAATATACAGACCGAGAGAGAAACATTGAAGATAACAGAAAAAACAGCCACCGCCCCCACCCCTCCCCTTCGCGAAGAGCACCATTGCTAGGGGGAAGGGTGGCTGACGCAATGAAGGTGAAAATGACACCGTCAGAGGAAGCAAAATTATACAGACAGAGAGAGAAACATTGAAGATAACAGAAAAAACAGCCACCGCCCCCACCCCTCCCCTTCCGCGATGAGCACTATCACCATGGTAACATAGGGGAGAGCGGCCGGGGATAGCTTTCTCCGAGATCTCTTGTCCCCGTGTAGCCTTCCCCACGTCAGGGGGAAACGATAATCACGAACTGTTTACTAACATATTGTTCTATTTCAAGTCTTAAATGTGTTATCAAGAATTTGACTTTTAAGATCGATTCACAAGCACAGCTCGAATATAGACGACATTCGCCAAACTGGTGTACTTGTGTGCACGATAATAAATATTTACACCGTTGGGAAAACTAAGTCGGCGCCTCCATTTAATTCGGACAGATACGACTTTTTTCATTAACTTTTATTATTTATTCTGACATATAAAATGATTTTCTCGTCGATTGCGCATCTACATCTCTTAACAATATAGGTAAGACATCAGGTTGATAATAAAATCTTCATCAATCGGTAATTCTTTTAAGATGTCATCTTCTAAAGTTATGGCTCGCTTCATGACTAGTTCAACATTTGACCAGATATATTTTATCTTTTAGGGAAATCACATATATTATTGTTGTGTAGTTTCTATTTGTACAGATTTGATGGACATGCAAGTATATCGTGAAGTACCTTAAAATTAAATTCCGCTATTTTTACATCGAACACATATTCAAACTACCCGGGTATCGTTTGTTTCGAAATGTTTCGTAGGGATAAGGAACATGGGGAGGCGTTGCTGTGTGGATCTCTGACAGTATCTTAGCCAAGAGAAGAACTGACCTGGAAGATATAGACTTGGAAGTTGGGTATGAGAAATATGGATTGAGTGTCAACTGAAAAATGAGAAATTTATGTTGTGTTGTGCGTATAGGCCTCCGAGTGCACGTGTGTCGTTTGGGAGTATTTACAATCAAGTATCGACAATACCCGAGCGTTGTCAATTTCCAACATAATTATTACTGGTGACTTAAACGCGGACGTGCATAGTGCATACCAATCGCTGCTATCATGTTCATATGGTAACCTTTGCTAACAACAACCATCTGTCAATTAGTGTAGACCAACCAACCAGAATTACGCCCGAGTCAATCCTTGATCCATTTATCAGCTCAAATGCCAGCTTAGTGTGTAATGTAGAAGTGCTATCACCTGTGTGCACAAGTGACCACGCAGCAATATCTTGTAATCTGTCCTTCCGCATCACAAAAGGAAATACCTTCAAACGCCTCGTATGGTATTATAATAAGGCCTTTTTTTATCGTTTTAAGAACCTTTTGCTTTCCCACAATTGGGACCTTTGTCAGTGGCGACTCAGATTTGGCGTGCGAATCCTGGACTGAACATTTTTTGAGTATATGTAAGAAGTGTATTCCGAACAATATTGTGACTGTACGGCCTGATGACAAACCTTTCTACAATAATTAAGGCGTCTTAAGAGGAAACTAGATAGATCTCATCGTAAGGCCAAACAAACTAAATCTGCTCTCGATTGGGACCTTTATCGATGCATGCGTAATGATTATGTCTCACATGTGCGAGAAGCTAAGACCAAGTACGACGAAAGTCTAGAGAAATCTTTAGAAATTGATAAAAACATCAATCCAAAGCGCTGGTGGAAACTATCCTAGTCTATTTTAGGGATAGCGGCAAGTGACGTGAACGCTACTTGTGTGTCAGATGACGTGGACAAAGCCAGTTCTTTTAATAATTATTTTTTACAACAAGCTAAATGAGACAAAGACGAGGCATGTTTATTGGGGAGACATATTTGTTCAACTACTACTGGTTTAAGTCATATTGAGGTTGCATAAAATGATGTCTATGACCTACCGTCATGTAACTCTTTTGAGTTGTACCGGGAAGTTACTCGAACGCATTATATTTAGACATACTTTCAACTACCTTCGCGACAACGACATATTGTGCAGATTCCAATCAGGATTTATCCCCGGAGATACAGTCAATCAACTAGCGGAATTTGTACCATGTCTTTAGTGAAGCGTTGGATAAGAAAAAAGATGTTAAAGTTGTATTTTGTGATATATCCAAAGCGTTTGATAGGCTATGGCATAAAGGTCTCTTGAAGAAATTAAGCGGTATAGGTATATCTGGCAACTTACTTAGCTGGTATGAGGACTATATGCGGGATCGATATCAGAGGGTTACCATCAAGGCTGAGGCGTCCGACTGGGGTCTTATAAATGCGGGGGTACCACAGGGTTCAGTTCTTGGACCGCTATTATTTCTTATTTATATAAATAATATAACTGAAGGTCTGGAATCCCACATACGGCTGTTCGCAGAAGACACCACATTTTATAATATTTCATGACAGTCTTGACTTATTGAAATTAGAAAGCTGGGCTGACAAATGGTTTGTTAAATTTAATGCCTCGAAGACAAAGGTTATGGCAATATTTAATAAGGTATCTGACACTCAGATGGAGTTATGCATGGGTTCACAGAGACTGCAGGTTGTCCATGATCATAAACATCTCGGACTAACGCTAAATAGCAAATTATCTTGGTCTCCTCACATTAATGAAATATATCATAAAGTTATGAGAAGAGTGGATATGCTCTCGCGATTAAGGTATAAGTTGGGTCGTAGGTCCCTGGATATTATGTACAAAAGCTTCATTAGACCGTCAATGGAGTATGCCTGTGTGGTATGGGACGGCTGTTCGCAAGAAGACTGATCGATTAGAATCGGTGCAGCTGCGGGCGGGTAGGTTGGTTTGTGGAGCTATTAAATATACAAGCCATCTCCATATTTACAATGAACTGGGATGGGAGACTGGCCACGCGCAAGGAAAGGTTTAAGCTACTGTTTTTTTCACAAACTGTTGTATACTAGAGTTCGCGAATACTTGTTCAATTTAATTTCTCTGACGGTTGATTCTAGAACTTCCTATGTTTTACGAAACTCTACTACCAACAGTGTCATGCCTATCAGGGCAACATTAACTACGTTTTACAATTCCTTTGTTCCCAGTACAATCAGAAGGTACAAGGAACTGCCCGTTTATATTCGAACCACAACCGATTTCAAAGAGTTTAAAAGACAACTGTGTAAGAAAACAGACGTCTACAGTTTAGGGAAGCTTTATTATCTAGGAAGTCGGATATGAATAAGATGAACATTTAAAATACTGCAATTCATAGTCGCGCATATTGTTGACAGCCCGCGGTGCAACTGCGGTGCTGCTAGCGAAGAGAGCGTTCATTTTCACTATTCTTGTCCAACAAACACAAACGACCGCGAAATATTGATGGAAAAAATAGTTACTCATATCCCGATGTCACTAGGCACACTTCTTTTTGGTAACCCATCCCTGTCTTACGATACAAATGTACAAATCTTCACAGCTGTCCATAAATATGTTGAAAATAGTAAACGCTTTAAGTAAACATCACGTGTACCTATCGCTGCGTGGGTAAGTCATCGAACTAATGGTTAATATAGTGTTAATTACTTGAATCTATATATACTGGTGTGTGTGTGTGTTATATTATATATCAATATAATGTGCAAAAGGAATTAATATAGGCCTTGTCTGTTTTCCTATTGTGAAATAAAAATATGTTTAACCCAACACATTTTTAACTTTTTTGTGGTATATATACTTTCAAAATTTAACTTATACTCATCAAACGTCTCTTCCATTTCGATTCAGATTTGATATCGACATCTTTCCCTTACGATAAATGGTGTAACACATTTTACTTTTCATCCTGAAACAGTCCGGACACATAAAGGTGTTTTTCTCTGTCACAAGACTTGGATTACTCTTTCCTATTGTGTTGCACAATTTCGTACTTGCTGTTTCAGTTCATATACGTCTGCGAATTATTTTCCATTCCTCGCTCGAATATATAAGACTCACACAGTTTAGCATTGCGTATTCAGAGATCGCAAATTCTGTGAAACCTTAAGTGACAAAACTCCTTAGAAAATATACACGGATGTTGTTTAGCCTTTTTGTTAAAAAAGGTGACATTTTGGTTACCCTAGATATGTTGGCCAAGGGCAATGTCCCTGTCCATGACCGGAGCCGCAGGCTGGGACTGATTAAATGCAACAATAACCTCTCGATCTAAGCCAGGGATCTGACATAATATCGGAAAGTTTTTTTCATTAGAAAATGGGCGACGGCTATACACGTATTCAAAACCAACTGGTTCCATAAAATGGTTCGCTATGAGTGCCCACGGTTCATCTATGGAGGCAATAATACTCGGCAGCCAGGCTGCTCTCCAGGACTCGATGTATGCTTCAATACATGGCATATTTAAACCGCCTTGTTCAACTTATCACGAGCGAACGTCTCAGGCATTTTCCCCATATGAAATTGCAAAAAAGATTAGTCAGCTGTTTCATCGTTTCAGCTCAGATTAGTGTACAACTAGCAATAAACGTAATTTTTGACAAGGCCAGGGTTTTTAAAATTGTTATTTTCCCGAAAAGCGTCAGCTTTCGTTTTTTCCAACTAGCCAGCATGTTTTCGATAGGTTGAAATTGTTTCCCCGATTTAGGCGGTAACATTCATCCTTGTTGTGTCCGATATGTGCACCCCGTATAGGCTCGCCTGTGAAGCATATATCGTGTAGTTAGCCTGAGAGTCTCTGAAGGCTCCCTATTGCCAAACCGTAAGTCTTATCAATGTTTAACACAGGTCCTGCGAACTTTGAGAACAACTTGATTTCCTGAATGGATTCATTGATAGTCTATATCCTTAAGAAACAGCGTTGCATCATCTGCACATTGCGAGATCCTAATTACTCTGATACACACATTTGTCTTAATTGTGTAACCTGTTGTGTTGCATTATGCCTTATATGCTTCGCCATTATTTGAGCCACTAAAGTGAAGGGGAGCGACGATATCGGGCTCCCTTGGTTGACACTTCCACCGAGATGAATTGCTGATGAATGACCGTTGTTTTTAATACATGCATACGGTTCTCTATAAAGCGTCTTTACTAAATGAATGAATTTTTCAACGAAACTACATTCATGGTTTCAAATAAAAAGTTCCACTCGACAGTGTCACTTGCTTTCTGAAAATCTGGAAATAGCAAAGAGCCAGGGTTACTTGCTTTGTTAGCGTGCATGATGACACCTTCAAACAGACGTATATTTTGACCAATAATTTTTTTTTAATAAAACCCGTTTGATCATTATTGATGATCCTGCTTATTGGTTCTCGCATTGGATTAGTGAGACAGAAGGTAAGAATCTTATAATCAACGTTACACAAACTGATTGGTCTAATTTGCTATATCCTCCCTACTACCTTTTTTTGAATATAAGTGACACTATTGATGATCTTTGACATCTTGAAAATGGTTAACTTTCTTCTTTATATCAGTTTTGCTCCAGTAGCGTATAACTTTTTGATTATCTCGTGCTTTAGAAGTATACAAGTTATCGTAAAATCGATGCGATTCTGCGAATCACCCATAGAATGTGGTGAATCAGTGAGGCAGCGCAATTTTGGTCCTTTCGATATGTTAGCGTGTTTTCATTTTTTGCAAGCATAAAATAGCAATTTGTTTGTGGCTCGCGTATCGTGAGATGGCATGCAGCTTGTCGGGCTTATGAATACCCCTGACATTAAAGGACATAATATTGAGTCCTATTTCAGTCATGACCAGCTGAGCATGTTATGTTCGTTACTAGTGATATTATCTAATCATGTAAAACACGGACTGCCACTCCGCGACGGAAGTGATGGCATCTATTGACATATAATGGAGTAGAGTGATCACATGACGTGCAGTAGTACTTTAGGTAATAAATCTTTTTTCAATTGATGATTGTATATTCGTATTTAAGCACAAAACTGCTGAAAAACAATGGTTTCAATATAGTCCCCTTTTTCGAATATGATCCATGGCGTTGTTCGTGGTCCGGTTCGGTCGTGATGTCCGACTGGGAGACATCCGTCCTGTCACGTGTCTCGACACATCACGGCGGTTGATGAGTTTCTTTCCTCGTGTTCACGTCGGCGAGAGTATCCGTGTTGCTTCCCTATCCCTTAGGGGAGGGGGGGGGGGGTTCTGTGGTTTGGTGCTTGACGCTCGTCTATCTATGGCTACGATCACCCGGTGTGCTCGACGTGCTGTTGCCAGTCTGCGTGAAGTCGGCCATTAATGCTTGCGTTTTGTCATGGCGAGAGCGTCGGATGGGCGTAATACAATAATCACAATAATAGGAATAATATCAATATTACCACTAATAATAATAACAATATTACCACTAATAATAATAACAATATTACCACTAATAATAATAACAATATTACCACTAATAATAATAACAATATTACCACTAATAATAATATCAATATTACCACTAATAATAATATCAATATTACCACTAATAATAATAACAATATTACCACTAATAATAATATCAATATTACCACTAATAATAATATCAATATTACCACTAATAATAATATCAATATTACCACTAATAATAATAAAATAGTGATAATACTCATGCTAATACTTCTTCTACCTCTGATAATTATAACAACACTGCTACTACTACCAATATTAATGTAACATACATTTTCTACAAATGCATATAAATCGCTAGATCTGTTTACCACAGGTAATGGATATCGCACAAAACAAGTATTGATATCCGAGACACGTATCACTCGAGACATGTGATCACTTTGAATCCTCCATTGGCTAAGCTACTCAAGGCGCTCAAAAACGGCCTAGAACACCGAGTCATTTCAGCTTAGGGGAGCAATTTGAATTTGATCCAGAAAAATCTGAAACGCGCACGATTGCTTGTTGTCACGTACTTTCCTTTTTCATCTGTTGTAACCCGGCGCACTGAGAGCCATATCATGTCAACTTGGTGTAGTACGGTGTGTTCGCTCTATGGCGCGTTGATGGCGGGTGATGGACGCAGTGGCAAACGGATAACATTGTCGATTTACTTCGTCTTTTATTCCGTGCGTTAACACCCTGCGAGAACCAGGAGAGGACTGTCACAATGAAATACATATGTGTTCAATAATCAGCGATATATTACAGTTATATAATATAATATACATGACGCAATCTGGGTTATTCTTAATCAACATATATACGTTTGTTTCAGGTTTAATTAATCGAATTACCCGGCGTCCCCCCTGGTGATGACTGCAGACGTATTTAGGGCATACTACTGTCAACAACCCGTATTTTGTGTACCCCATTGGCCGTTACTAACGAATGAACCATCGACTGTACGGTTTGTGGCCGAGCACTCCTGGACCACTGCCACGGCTACCCCATCACCAACAATGTACGAGTCTGTCGCGACACGACATGCAGAAGTTTGTCTAGACGACTAAACTATCATGGTAAACTATCACGGTAAAACATTTAAACGTTCATAGTGATCTATGATATTACTTATAGACTTATCGCTAATTTCAGGCCATTGCACTAAACATATGAGCTGGCTTTTTCAAATGCCACACAAACCAATATAAGCTTCACATCACATAATATAATAACGATATCACCCATAATGTGACTACACAGTAAATGAAATTCAAATCTATCAAATGCGTATTTTATCTAGGCTGGTTAGTATACCTGGCAGGCATCCATATACCGCCCAACATGGAAATCGGCCTACAGCACAGGATTCCCTTCATGCCCAAGGCTTTCCCTATGCCAATACAATGTCCAAACCGGTCATGCCCGTGAATTTAGAGTCAACGGAACCAGCCTTGTCTGTCACTTTTCAATCAGCCGCCATCTTCTCCCGAATGCACTCTGCTGCTTTGAACGGAACATAATAGTTTTACCGACTGATTGCTCGCGCACCCGACGAGGTTGAAAGGATTTCATTACCTTGGGGATGTATCCGGGCCACCAAAGAAATGCACCCATTGTGTCCGCACAGGTGACTTGCAAATGAATGAAAGATAGACGCCGGTCTTTACTCGATTTTTATCGGTCGTTGCTAACGACGGGTGATTTGTCATTTGCTAGATGGCGCTCGCAACGGAAACCCACATAAGCCATGGCAAGCCAAAAGAAACAAATAAGTAATTAATTGACACTGACACACAAAAACTTGCAGCCAATAAGACTATCGCAAGCCAAATGAAACAACTGTATAACTACGTGGCATTATTACATCGCGAAAAACACGGATGGTACACATATTGCGATGAGTGACGTTACCATGGTGATCGTGGAACTATACCGGCAAAAGTTAAACATATAAACATGTAATTACTATGAGAGAGTGATAAGTGAGCTAGGTATGTTATACCTACCGGGTCTGGGTAACATCCTGGCGCCTCAGTAAGGTGCGAATGACGTCCAAATGAAGCTTGTTTAAAAGTATATCGTCATGAGTCATATGTCGTTATGGTTGTAAATTACGACTGCATTTGTGCCGTAACCCATTTTTTTATATGTTTAATCTTCCAAGCAGTACAACGCAGTACAACAAGGTAGTGTTGCACCAAAAGGACGCATATGAAGGATACAAGATTATGTCTTCACTAATTGAAATGTTGTACATATTCACCGACTCGTTCTTGAAAACGGTCGTTTGACATTCATTTTTAATATCATGAAATGTAGATAGAATAAGTGAAACACTAACCCGTCCTATGCCGTGCCCTCTCACCCCCCCCCCTTCAACCGCATCACAGCAGGGCTCGCTCGTTGTTCTTAATACGAATCTAATCCCCTTTCTTTCATCCAACCCTATTTCAGTGTTTCAACACAAACATTTCTTTTCATGTTGAAGGTCACGTAGATGGGAGTTTCCGGTCCCCTTGTATTTTCCCCGGTGTCATCAAGAGAAATAAACTTAAACGAGTTGGTAAAAGGACAAAACTGGACCAATGGACCTCTCACACCGGGGACAACGAAGGACGAAGGACTGAAAAACGAAAGATTAGATGCCCGGACGCGGATTCGAACCCAAAACCTAATTATCCGCGGATTAGTGCGCTAACCACTGCACCAAAAAGGGTCACGGTTGCAGCAAGATGTGTGTAACTGGCTAATGGTCATTGCGATGGGTTTTTTTCAGATGTATACTCATCAAGGAGGATGTTGCACCTCGATACTATGGGTGGAAAACAGTTCGGATAAAACATGGCGCGTGTCACAGATGTACATCTACCATAGACAAACAGTGGGTGAGCGGCAATTTGCGTCAGTAAAGGACGACAGAGAGAGGGAGGGTGGGGTTATGTATATGGTCATACTACGAAGGGTTTAGATCACTTTTGCAGTTTCCCAAAGTTAAACTCTGTTGGTATAAAATTAGTCAATGACACGCAAGGCGTTGACATCACCGACGATCGACGACACTCCGCTGAATTAACATTGTGTTTACATGCGAGAAACGGTGCGTCCTTGGAACAAGCTGTCAGCTTAACACCTCTCATGAATAATGACAAGCGAATTTGACTTATAATTTGAACCATCGATGCATTTAGAATAAAATTATGTACTGTTCATCAATTGGCTGTAACAACTCAAGTGCCAAAAAATAACAGCAACCATATGGCATCTTTCTGCCCCTATCCACTAGGCGACCCATTGCGGCAATGGCTGCAAAAGATTGCTCGTGTGAGTTTTAAACCCACCAAACATATCAAGAGTATGGTCTCCGTATGGTTGCTTTGAGGAAGATCTGTATGCTGCTAAGTACGTAGGCAGAGGACCAAACGAACCTATAAAGTTGAGGCTGAAGCCTGTCCCAACCATATTTTGCCATCGCTATCCCTGCCCCTGCTGCACAGTATGCATATGGTCAGCCAATCGACCCGGCTGCTAGCTTCACGCACCTCTGCTCCCTCCACCGCTATAGACAGATCTGATAGACCGCCACCCCACCCACCCTAACCCATACGTCCCGTTCTGGTAGTACGGCCGTCTTGTCCATACACCCTTTAGTGACAGTGAGACAGGAGCTGTATCAAGTTACACCATCGACTGCCGCTTCCCGAACCATGAGTCAAATCAAAATTGGGCACTCTGCCAACGATGACGATGGATTCATGGCTCCACTCACGTCCCCACCTCCCCCCACCCACCAAATTCCCACCGGCTCCCTTTCTAATGCAACACGGCTTCACTGACCACGCGATGTGTCAACGACCTCACGGGTTCAAACTGGTACCCGGGTCTCGTTCGCAAGCGACCGTTAGTCGACTAATGGTTGACGATTTGGCTGCCGAACGGTGATTTGTCCAACCATCTAGTCGACCAGAACGAACCATGCCGCCACCCACGGTTCCTCTGGTCGATTGTCGTCCAAGATGGCGGAGGGAAATGAGCAATAAGCGGTGTTCACGTCATCTTTGTGGCGTATACTTGATCTGTAACTTCGTTTGCAAGTTGATATCCATTTAAACTAATTAAAATATAGCATGGTTCATACGTACTTGCTTATTTTGCCAATTTATCATGTTTCCGTGCTAAATGTTCACATGATCGAACTAACTGTACTCTGTACGCTCGTTTACAGTCCCCTCATCTCTACTGCTTAGATTTTTGTTTGGGGGGGGGGGGGCGTTGGTACTCCTCCGGTCACCAAGCCGATACAGTGAGGCTCTAGCCAAAAGAAAACCCGGTAAAATGTTCTTTGTAATACAATTCAGTGACGATCCAGAATTTTGCACAAGAGGGTCAGGACACACGGCGGTTAAAGGTGCTTGTTATTGGTGTTATTTCCGCCATGAGACCGATTGTCAACCCTTTTCGACTATCCCGCATTCGGCATTAGGCTGTAATGCGCAGGCGCAATGGCGAAATCTAGGTCAAGAAATAGTCGACTAGCTGTCGCTTGCGAACGAGGCCGGTGACGTCATCATCAGCGCGCTGAGGAAGGTGCCCATGGCAAGTTGGATGGTCGTGCAGAAGTGCTTGGAACTTCACTAATGTATGATTTTAAAAAAAAATGTTTTGTGCAGTGTTTAGTTAATTCCCTATAGTTTAGCTGGAAATGTAAATGATATGGGCCCGGCATTGCCCTTCAACGCAAGGATAGACATCAGAGGACAATGTATATCTCTCGGAAGCCACTAGGGGAGTGACAGTGGATGCTAAGAGAGTGCGCATGCTTCTTTATACTGTTGATGGGTCCCGGGAGGTTCATTTCATGTGTGCACAAAGGCGGCCTAAAACATCAATTCATTTGCACTGTTTATGGTTGTTCCAACAATCAAAGCGCCACCCTCTGCACGCGCAAACCCTCGCCTCCAACTATGTTATAACTGCAGCTTTCCTTTCTTTGTTTATTGTGTTGTTTATTATTAGTTTATTTATTATCTCCACGTGTTGTGATGCGCGTCTCCCTGTGTCACCTTGAAACTTGACAGAGGTCATGGGACCAGCCTGATACTCTTTATTCCTCTTCATTAAAAAAAACCCACACAAATGCAATCAGATTTTTGCGATGACTGGGTAATATAATAAGCCTCTATTTACCTCATAAATTGTTCGTATGGTCACAGCCCAAACCATGTGGTCTTTGCCACTGATACGATCCCGTGTTGGGGATAACGATTGGCTTCGGCAATTCAGTATCTGTTGCGCAAATAAAGCTTTCGCGAAAGGAAAGGGTGTTTACCTGGCGGACTCACTTAGTCGAAGCCTCACGCTGGCAGAGCTTGGGGGTTTTAAGCTGAAGGGCGTCACGACAATTCTAATTGAAAATGTATTTTAGATTAAAATCGTGCATCCTTAAGCGCCATGCCTCTGCAAATCCTCTTATAAGTCGCAGTCGGCACATGTTTTCTTTTTAAATGAAGCCTGTTGCGCGCAACCCAAGTCACAAACAACACGCAGATATGATCATCACAAAACCAAAATCCCAAAACCAAAATCAATCACCCATGCATAGCCAACACATTATTGTACTGAATGCCTTCGGTGCTTCCTTCACCAAGTAGCGCCGCTGTTCCCTGTGGTTTCTACTGCATTTGGCATCGAAATACATATCCTAAGCATTGCCCATTAATTGTTATGATTCCTGGAGAGATAATAGCATATGGTTGTTGCGTTCTCAGCTCATTTGCAATCGAGGTCACGTGAAGGACTAGTGTCACTGGTCATGCACAAAAGGTACTTGGCTAAACATTCTGAATTATGATCCCCATGTCTCGGTTCCTAGGCTCAAACACTGCAGAAAAACAAAATTAAGAAAAACAATTAACACTATTTATAACTATGACTTTGAGCGCAAGGTTAGGCATTCGTTCCGTCCCCTGGGCATACCGACTAAGCTGCTGAAACCGAGCCCAATACATATGAAGCGATATTTTGGCGCTTCGTTCTTTCCAACATATAATAAATATGCACTAAATATATATTTCACAAGGGACCATTTTGTAGAAGAATACATTTCGAACAAGGGGTAAAGGTTTATTGTGGAATAAAAAGGAATAATGATGTTGTAAATGCAATGGCGAGGATTAATGGTGTTGCAAATTTAATGCCAAGGATTAATGGTGTTGTAAATGTAATGCCAAGGATTAATGGTGTTGCAAATGCAATGCCAAGGAATCATGATTTTGTAAATGTAATGGCAAGGATTAATGGTGTTGTAAAGATAATGGCAGCCATAGTTGCAAGTACCACACTTCATATATGAGAATCCCTCGTGGTTCTGTGGCTGTTAGCGGTGTAACTATGACAACGCCATGGGCTGCCCACTCTCTGTCTTCGACGCACTCCGCCAGGGCGGAGCTATATCTCTAAAAGCAAGAAATAATAATTTATGGGTTTTTTTAATTCTTCGAAATCTACTCCCGACCGACAACAGCCGTCTAAGTGGCCGAAAGGACCTAGCAAATAGAGGAGCTTGGGGGCTTTCATGGCCTTGTGGGTAGCCATTCTCTCAGCACAGATGTTGTGCCATCTCGCCCATGCCATCTCGGCCATGCCATCTCGGACATGCCATCTCGGGCCCCATGCCATCTCGGCCCCGTGCCATCTCGGCCCCGTGCCATCTCGGCCATGCCATCTCGGCCGTGCCATCTCGGCCATGTCAGCTCGGCCGTGTCATCTCGGACATACCATCTCGGCCATGTCATCTCGGGCCGTGCCATCTCGGCCCCGTGCCATCTCGGGCCGTGCCATCTCGGCCCCGTGCCATCTCGGCCCTTGCGTGGGCGGCGCGATGCATTAAGGACTCTTCCCATGTCCAGCGGTAACTGTTCATCCTCGTGGCTATCAAGGTCAAAAGTAGGTCGGAGAGTGCCTCGCGACCGCGCCAGGTAAAGCATAAGGCAAGTGATTGGGAGGGGAAAGGGGATGGGGAGTGGGATGTGAAGACTGATAGCAGAGGGGTGGTGGTGGGAATGTGGTGAGAATGGGGATGGAGTGGGGGTGGGGCTGGGGTGAGAGTGGGGATATGGTGGGGGTGGGGATCGGGTGAGAGTGGGGATAGATTGGGGCAGGGGATGGGGTGAGAGTGGGAACAGGGTGGAGAGGGGGTGGGGATGGGGAATACAGATGACACGGGGTGGTTTGCCCACTTAGGGTGGATCCGAGGCGCGGTATGTCTGGTGCTCTGGCCACGCTACTGGCCAGTCTAGTCAGTCACCGGTATGTCTGGTGCTCTGGCCACGCTACTGGCCAGTCTAGTCAGTCACCGGTATGTCTGGTGCTCTGGCCACGCTACTGGCCAGTCTAGTCAGTCACCGGTATGTCTGGTGCTCTGGCCACGCTACTGGCCAGTCTAGTCAGTCACCGGTATATCTGGTGCTCTGGCCACGCTACTGGCCAGTCTAGTCAGTCACCGGTATGTCTGGTGCTCTGGCCACGCTACTGGCCAGTCTAGTCAGTCACCGGTATATCTGGTGCTCTGGCCACGCTACTGGCCAGTCTAGTCAGTCACCGGTATGTCTGGTGCTCTGGCCACGCTACTGGCCAGTCTAGTCAGTCACCGGTATATCTGGTGCTCTGGCCACGCTACTGGCCAGTCTAGTCAGTCACCGGTATATCTGGTGCTCCGGCCACGCTACTGGCCAGTCTAGTCAGTCACTGGTATGTCTGGTGCTCTGGCCACGCTACTGGCCAGTCTAGTCAGTCACCGGTATGTCTGGTGCTCTGGCCACGCTACTGGCCAGTCTAGTCAGTCACCGGTATGTCTGGTGCTCTGGCCACGCTACTGGCCAGTCTAGTCAGTCACCGGTATGTCTGGTGCTCTGGCCACGCTACTGGCCAGCCTAGTCAGTCACCGGTATGTCTGGTGCTCTGGCCACGCTACTGGCCAGTCTAGTCAGTCACCGGTATGTCTGGTGCTCTGGCTACGCTACTGGCCAGTCTAGTCAGTCACTGGTATGTCTGGTGCTCTGGCCACGCTACTGGCCAGTCTAGTCAGTCACCGGTATGTCTGGTGCTCTGGCCACGCTACTGGCCAGTCTAGTCAGTCACCGGTATATCTGGTGCTCTGGCCACGCCACTGGCCAGTCTAGTCAGTCACTGGTATGTCTGGTGCTCTGGCCACGCTACTGGCCAGTCTAGTCAGTCACCGGTATGTCTGGTGCTCTGGCCACGCTACTGGCCAGTCTAGTCAGTCACCGGTATGTCTGGTGCTCTGGCCACGCTACTGGCCAGTCTAGTCAGTCACCGGTATGTCTGGTGCTCTGGCCACGCTACTGGCCAGCCTAGTCAGTCACCGGTATGTCTGGTGCTCTGGCCACGCTACTGGCCAGTCTAGTCAGTCACCGGTATGTCTGGTGCTCTGGCCACGCTACTGGCCAGTCTAGTCAGTCACTGGTATGTCTGGTGCTCTGGCCACGCTACTGGCCAGTCTAGTCAGTCACTGGTATGTCTGGTGCTCTGGCCACGCTACTGGCCAGTCTAGTCAGTCACCGGTATGTCTGGTGCTCTGGCCACGCTACTGGCCAGTCTAGTCAGTCACTGGTATGTCTGGTGCTCTGGCCACGCTACTGGCCAGTCTAGTCAGTCACTGGTATGTCTGGTGCTCTGGCCACGCTACTGGCCAGTCTAGTCAGTCACCGGTATGTCTGGTGCTCTGGCCACGCTACTGGCCAGTCTAGTCAGTCACTGGTATGTCTGGTGCTCTGGCCACGCTACTGGCCAGTCTAGTCAGTCACTGGTATGTCTGGTGCTCTGGCCACGCTACTGGCCAGTCTAGTCAGTCACCGGTATGTCTGGTGCTCTGGCCACGCTACTGGCCAGTCTAGTCAGTCACCGGTATGTCTGGTGCTCTGGCCACGCTACTGGCCAGTCTAGTCAGTCACTGGTATGTCTGGTGCTCTGGCCACGCTACTGGCCAGTCTAGTCAGTCACCGGTATGTCTGGTGCTCTGGCCACGCTACTGGCCAGTCTAGTCAGTCACCGGTATGTCTGGTGCTCTGGCCACGCTACTGGCCAGTCTAGTCAGTCACCGGTATGTCTGGTGCTCTGGCCACGCTACTGGCCAGTCTAGTCAGTCACCGGTATGTCTGGTGCTCTGGCCACGCTACTGGCCAGCCTAGTCGGGTCACCGGTATGTCTGGTGCTCTGGCCACGCTACTGGCCAGTCTAGTCAGTCACCGGTATGTCTGGTGCTCTGGCCACGCTACTGGCCAGTCTAGTCAGTCACTGGTATATCTGGTGCTCTGGCCACGCTACTGGCCAGTCTAGTCAGTCACTGGTATGTCTGGTGCTCTGGCCACGCTACTGGCCAGTCTAGTCAGTCACCGGTATGTCTGGTGCTCTGGCCACGCTACTGGCCAGTCTAGTCAGTCACCGGTATGTCTGGTGCTCTGGCCACGCTACTGGCCAGTCTAGTCAGTCACTGGTATGTCTGGTGCTCTGGCCACGCTACTGGCCAGTCTAGTCAGTCACCGGTATGTCTGGTGCTCTGGCCACGCTACTGGCCAGTCTAGTCAGTCACCGGTATGTCTGGTGCTCTGGCCACGCTACTGGCCAGTCTAGTCAGTCACCGGTATGTCTGGTGCTCTGGCCACGCTACTGGCCAGTCTAGTCAGTCACCGGTATGTCTGGTGCTCTGGCCACGCTACTGGCCAGTCTAGTCAGTCACCGGTATGTCTGGTGCTCTGGCCACGCTACTGGCCAGTCTAGTCAGTCACTGGTATGTCTGGTGCTCTGGCCACGCTACTGGCCAGTCTAGTCAGTCACCGGTATGTCTGGTGCTCTGGCCACGCTACTGGCCAGTCTAGTCAGTCACCGGTATGTCTGGTGCTCTGGCCACGCTACTGGCCAGTCTAGTCAGTCACTGGTATGTCTGGTGCTCTGGCCACGCTACTGGCCAGTCTAGTCAGTCACCGGTATGTCTGGTGCTCTGGCCACGCTACTGGCCAGTCTAGTCAGTCACCGGTATGTCTGGTGCTCTGGCCACGCTACTGGCCAGTCTAGTCAGTCACCGGTATGTCTGGTGCTCTGGCCACGCTACTGGCCAGTCTAGTCAGTCACCGGTATGTCTGGTGCTCTGGCATCGCTACTGGCCAGTCTAGTCAGTCACCAGTATGTCTGGTGCTCTGGCCACGCTACTGGCCAGTCTAGTCAGTCACCGGTATGTCTGGTGCTCTGGCCACGCTACTGGCCAGTCTAGTCAGTCACCGGTATGTCTGGTGCTCTGGCCACGCTACTGGCCAGTCTAGTCAGTCACCGGTATGTCTGGTGCTCTGGCCACGCTACTGGCCAGTCTAGTCAGTCACCGGTATGTCTGGTGCTCTGGCCACGCTACTGGCCAGTCTAGTCAGTCACCGGTATGTCTGGTGCTCTGGCCACGCTACTGGCCAGTCTAGTCAGTCACCGGTATGTCTGGTGCTCTGGCATCGCTACTGGCCAGTCTAGTCAGTCACCGGTATGTCTGGTGCTCTGGCCACGCTACTGGCCAGTCTAGTCAGTCACCGGTATGTCTGGTGCTCTGGCCACGCTACTGGCCAGTCTAGTCAGTCACCGGTATGTCTGGTGCTCTGGCCACGCTACTGGCCAGTCTAGTCAGTCACCGGTATGTCTGGTGCTCTGGCATCGCTACTGGCCAGTCTAGTCAGTCACCGGTATGTCTGGTGCTCTGGCCACGCTACTGGCCAGCCTAGTCAGTCACCGGTATGTCTGGTGCTCTGGCCACGCTACTGGCCAGCCTAGTCAGTCACCGGTATGTCTGGTGCTCTGGCCACGCTACTGGCCAGTCTAGTCAGTCACCGGTATGTCTGGTGCTCTGGCCACGCTACTGGCCAGTCTAGTCAGTCACCGGTATGTCTGGTGCTCTGGCCACGCTACTGGCCAGCCTAGTCAGTCACCGGTATGTCTGGTGCTCTGGCCACGCTACTGGCCAGTCTAGTCAGTCACCGGTATGTCTGGTGCTCTGGCCACGCTACTGGCCAGTCTAGTCAGTCACCGGTATGTCTGGTGCTCTGGCCACGCTACTGGCCAGTCTAGTCAGTCACCGGTATGTCTGGTGCTCTGGCCACGCTACTGGCCAGTCTAGTCAGTCACCGGTATGTCTGGTGCTCTGGCCACGCTACTGGCCAGTCTAGTCAGTCACCGGTATATCTGGTGCTCTGGCCACGCTACTGGCCAGTCTAGTCAGTCACCGGTATGTCTGGTGCTCTGGCCACGCTACTGGCCAGTCTAGTCAGTCACCGGTATATCTGGTGCTCTGGCCACGCTACTGGCCAGTCTAGTCAGTCACCGGTATATCTGGTGCTCTGGCCACGCTACTGGCCAGTCTAGTCAGTCACTGGTATGTCTGGTGCTCTGGCCACGCTACTGGCCAGTCTAGTCAGTCACCGGTATGTCTGGTGCTCTGGCCACGCTACTGGCCAGTCTAGTCAGTCACTGGTATGTCTGGTGCTCTGGCCACGCTACTGGCCAGCCTAGTCAGTCACCGGTATATCTGGTGCTCTGGCCACGCTACTGGCCAGTCTAGTCAGTCACCGGTATGTCTGGTGCTCTGGCCACGCTACTGGCCAGTCTAGTCAGTCACTGGTATGTCTGGTGCTCTGGCATCGCTACTGGCCAGCCTAGTCAGTCACCGGTATGTCTGGTGCTCTGGCCACGCTACTGGCCAGTCTAGTCAGTCACCGGTATATCTGGTGCTCTGGCCACGCTACTGGCCAGTCTAGTCAGTCACCGGTATGTCTGGTGCTCTGGCCACGCTACTGGCCAGTCTCGTCAGTCACCGGTATGTCTGGTGCTCTGGCCACGCTACTGGCCAGTCTAGTCAGTCACCGGTATGTCTGGTGCTCTGGCCACGCTACTGGCCAGTCTAGTCAGTCACTGGTATGTCTGGTGCTCTGGCCACGCTACTGGCCAGTCTAGTCAGTCACCGGTATGTCTGGTGCTCTGGCCACGCTACTGGCCAGTCTAGTCAGTCACTGGTATGTCTGGTGCTCTGGCCACGCTACTGGCCAGCCTAGTCAGTCACCGGTATATCTGGTGCTCTGGCCACGCTACTGGCCAGTCTAGTCAGTCACCGGTATGTCTGGTGCTCTGGCCACGCAACTGGCCAGTCTAGTCAGTCACTGGTATGTCTGGTGCTCTGGCATCGCTACTGGCCAGCCTAGTCAGTCACCGGTATGTCTGGTGCTCTGGCCACGCTACTGGCCAGTCTAGTCAGTCACCGGTATGTCTGGTGCTCTGGCCACGCTACTGGCCAGTCTAGTCAGTCACCGGTATGTCTGGTGCTCTGGCCACGCTACTGGCCAGTCTAGTCAGTCACCGGTATGTCTGGTGCTCTGGCCACGCTACTGGCCAGTATAGTCAGTCACTGGTATGTCTGGTGCTCTGGCCACGCTACTGGCCAGCCTAGTCAGTCACCGGTATATCTGGTGCTCTGGCCACGCTACTGGCCAGTCTAGTCAGTCACTGGTATGTCTGGTGCTCTGGCATCGCTACTGGCCAGCCTAGTCAGTCACCGGTATGTCTGGTGCTCTGGCCACGCTACTGGCCAGTCTAGTCAGTCACCGGTATGTCTGGTGCTCTGGCCACGCTACTGGCCAGTCTAGTCAGTCACCGGTATGTCTGGTGCTCTGGCCACGCTACTGGCCAGTCTAGTCAGTCACCGGTATGTCTGGTGCTCTGGCCACGCTACTGGCCAGTCTAGTCAGTCACCGGTATGTCTGGTGCTCTGGCCACGCTACTGGCCAGTCTAGTCAGTCACCGGTATGTCTGGTGCTCTGGCCACGCTACTGGCCAGTCTAGTCAGTCACTGGTATGTCTGGTGCTCTGGCCACGCTACTGGCCAGCCTAGTCAGTCACCGGTATATCTGGTGCTCTGGCCACGCTACTGGCCAGTCTAGTCAGTCACCGGTATGTCTGGTGCTCTGGCCACGCTACTGGCCAGTCTAGTCAGTCACTGGTATGTCTGGTGCTCTGGCATCGCTACTGGCCAGCCTAGTCAGTCACCGGTATGTCTGGTGCTCTGGCCACGCTACTGGCCTCTCTAGTCAGTCACCGGTATGTCTGGTGCTCTGGCCACGCTGCTGGCCAGTCTAGTCAGTCACCGGTATGTCTGGTGCTCTGGCCACGCTACTGGCCAGTCTAGTCAGTCACCGGTATGTCTGGTGCTCTGGCCACGCTACTGGCCAGTCTAGTCAGTCACTGGTATGTCTGGTGCTCTGGCCACGCTACTGGCCAGCCTAGTCAGTCACCGGTATATCTGGTGCTCTGGCCACGCTACTGGCCAGTCTAGTCAGTCACTGGTATGTCTGGTGCTCTGGCATCGCTACTGGCCAGTCTAGTCAGTCACCGGTATGTCTGGTGCTCTGGCCACGCTACTGGCCAGTCTAGTCAGTCACCGGTATGTCTGGTGCTCTGGCCACGCTACTGGCCAGTCTAGTCAGTCACTGGTATGTCTGGTGCTCTGGCCACGCTACTGGCCAGCCTAGTCAGTCACCGGTATATCTGGTGCTCTGGCCACGCTACTGGCCAGTCTAGTCAGTCACCGGTATGTCTGGTGCTCTGGCCACGCAACTGGCCAGTCTAGTCAGTCACTGGTATGTCTGGTGCTCTGGCATCGCTACTGGCCAGCCTAGTCAGTCACCGGTATGTCTGGTGCTCTGGCCACGCTACTGGCCAGTCTAGTCAGTCACCGGTATGTCTGGTGCTCTGGCCACGCTACTGGCCAGTCTAGTCAGTCACCGGTATGTCTGGTGCTCTGGCCACGCTACTGGCCAGTCTAGTCAGTCACCGGTATGTCTGGTGCTCTGGCATCGCTACTGGCCAGTCTAGTCAGTCACCGGTATGTCTGGTGCTCTGGCCACGCTACTGGCCAGTCTAGTCAGTCACCGGTATGTCTGGTGCTCTGGCCACGCTACTGGCCAGTCTAGTCAGTCACTGGTATGTCTGGTGCTCTGGCCACGCTACTGGCCAGCCTAGTCAGTCACCGGTATATCTGGTGCTCTGGCCACGCTACTGGCCAGTCTAGTCAGTCACCGGTATGTCTGGTGCTCTGGCCACGCAACTGGCCAGTCTAGTCAGTCACTGGTATGTCTGGTGCTCTGGCATCGCTACTGGCCAGCCTAGTCAGTCACCGGTATGTCTGGTGCTCTGGCCACGCTACTGGCCAGTCTAGTCAGTCACCGGTATGTCTGGTGCTCTGGCCACGCTACTGGCCAGTCTAGTCAGTCACCGGTATGTCTGGTGCTCTGGCCACGCTACTGGCCAGTCTAGTCAGTCACCGGTATGTCTGGTGCTCTGGCCACGCTACTGGCCAGTATAGTCAGTCACTGGTATGTCTGGTGCTCTGGCCACGCTACTGGCCAGCCTAGTCAGTCACCGGTATATCTGGTGCTCTGGCCACGCTACTGGCCAGTCTAGTCAGTCACTGGTATGTCTGGTGCTCTGGCATCGCTACTGGCCAGCCTAGTCAGTCACCGGTATGTCTGGTGCTCTGGCCACGCTACTGGCCAGTCTAGTCAGTCACCGGTATGTCTGGTGCTCTGGCCACGCTACTGGCCAGTCTAGTCAGTCACCGGTATGTCTGGTGCTCTGGCCACGCTACTGGCCAGTCTAGTCAGTCACCGGTATGTCTGGTGCTCTGGCCACGCTACTGGCCAGTCTAGTCAGTCACCGGTATGTCTGGTGCTCTGGCCACGCTACTGGCCAGTCTAGTCAGTCACCGGTATGTCTGGTGCTCTGGCCACGCTACTGGCCAGTCTAGTCAGTCACTGGTATGTCTGGTGCTCTGGCCACGCTACTGGCCAGCCTAGTCAGTCACCGGTATATCTGGTGCTCTGGCCACGCTACTGGCCAGTCTAGTCAGTCACCGGTATGTCTGGTGCTCTGGCCACGCTACTGGCCAGTCTAGTCAGTCACTGGTATGTCTGGTGCTCTGGCATCGCTACTGGCCAGCCTAGTCAGTCACCGGTATGTCTGGTGCTCTGGCCACGCTACTGGCCTCTCTAGTCAGTCACCGGTATGTCTGGTGCTCTGGCCACGCTGCTGGCCAGTCTAGTCAGTCACCGGTATGTCTGGTGCTCTGGCCACGCTACTGGCCAGTCTAGTCAGTCACCGGTATGTCTGGTGCTCTGGCCACGCTACTGGCCAGTCTAGTCAGTCACTGGTATGTCTGGTGCTCTGGCCACGCTACTGGCCAGTCTAGTCAGTCACCGGTATGTCTGGTGCTCTGGCCACGCTACTGGCCAGTCTAGTCAGTCACCGGTATGTCTGGTGCTCTGGCCACGCTACTGGCCAGTCTAGTCAGTCACCGGTATGTCTGGTGCTCTGGCCACGCTACTGGCCAGTATAGTCAGTCACTGGTATGTCTGGTGCTCTGGCCACGCTACTGGCCAGCCTAGTCAGTCACCGGTATATCTGGTGCTCTGGCCACGCTACTGGCCAGTCTAGTCAGTCACTGGTATGTCTGGTGCTCTGGCATCGCTACTGGCCAGCCTAGTCAGTCACCGGTATGTCTGGTGCTCTGGCCACGCTACTGGCCAGTCTAGTCAGTCACCGGTATGTCTGGTGCTCTGGCCACGCTACTGGCCAGTCTAGTCAGTCACCGGTATGTCTGGTGCTCTGGCCACGCTACTGGCCAGTCTAGTCAGTCACCGGTATGTCTGGTGCTCTGGCCACGCTACTGGCCAGTCTAGTCAGTCACCGGTATGTCTGGTGCTCTGGCCACGCTACTGGCCAGTCTAGTCAGTCACCGGTATGTCTGGTGCTCTGGCCACGCTACTGGCCAGTCTAGTCAGTCACTGGTATGTCTGGTGCTCTGGCCACGCTACTGGCCAGCCTAGTCAGTCACCGGTATATCTGGTGCTCTGGCCACGCTACTGGCCAGTCTAGTCAGTCACCGGTATGTCTGGTGCTCTGGCCACGCTACTGGCCAGTCTAGTCAGTCACTGGTATGTCTGGTGCTCTGGCATCGCTACTGGCCAGCCTAGTCAGTCACCGGTATGTCTGGTGCTCTGGCCACGCTACTGGCCTCTCTAGTCAGTCACCGGTATGTCTGGTGCTCTGGCCACGCTGCTGGCCAGTCTAGTCAGTCACCGGTATGTCTGGTGCTCTGGCCACGCTACTGGCCAGTCTAGTCAGTCACCGGTATGTCTGGTGCTCTGGCCACGCTACTGGCCAGTCTAGTCAGTCACTGGTATGTCTGGTGCTCTGGCCACGCTACTGGCCAGCCTAGTCAGTCACCGGTATATCTGGTGCTCTGGCCACGCTACTGGCCAGTCTAGTCAGTCACTGGTATGTCTGGTGCTCTGGCATCGCTACTGGCCAGTCTAGTCAGTCACCGGTATGTCTGGTGCTCTGGCCACGCTACTGGCCAGTCTAGTCAGTCACCGGTATGTCTGGTGCTCTGGCCACGCTACTGGCCAGTCTAGTCAGTCACTGGTATGTCTGGTGCTCTGGCCACGCTACTGGCCAGCCTAGTCAGTCACCGGTATATCTGGTGCTCTGGCCACGCTACTGGCCAGTCTAGTCAGTCACTGGTATGTCTGGTGCTCTGGCATCGCTACTGGCCAGCCTAGTCAGTCACCGGTATGTCTGGTGCTCTGGCCACGCTACTGGCCAGTCTAGTCAGTCACCGGTATGTCTGGTGCTCTGGCCACGCTACTGGCCAGTCTAGTCAGTCACCGGTATGTCTGGTGCTCTGGCCACGCTACTGGCCAGTCTAGTCAGTCACTGGTATGTCTGGTGCTCTGGCCACGCTACTGGCCAGCCTAGTCAGTCACCGGTATGTCTGGTGCTCTGGCCACGCTACTGGCCAGTCTAGTCAGTCACCGGTATGTCTGGTGCTCTGGCCACGCTACTGGCCAGTCTAGTCAGTCACTGGTATATCTGGTGCTCTGGCCACGCTACTGGCCAGTCTAGTCAGTCACTGGTATATCTGGTGCTCTGGCCACGCTACTGGCCAGTCTAGTCAGTCACCGGTATGTCTGGTGCTCTGGCCACGCTACTGGCCAGTCTAGTCAGTCACCGGTATGTCTGGGGCTCTGGCCACGCTACTGGCGAGTCTAGTCAGTCACTGGTATGTCTGGTGCTCTGGCCACGCTACTGGCCAGCCTAGTCAGTCACCGGTATATCTGGTGCTCTGGCCACGCTACTGGCCAGCCTAGTCAGTCACCGGTATATCTGGTGCTCTGGCCACGCTACTGGCCAGTCTAGTCAGTCACTGGTATGTCTGGTGCTCTGGCATCGCTACTGGCCAGCCTAGTCAGTCACCGGTATGTCTGGTGCTCTGGCCACGCTACTGGCCAGTCTAGTCAGTCACCGGTATGTCTGGTGCTCTGGCCACGCTACTGGCCAGTCTAGTCAGTCACTGGTATATCTGGTGCTCTGGCCACGCTACTGGCCAGTCTAGTCAGTCACCGGTATGTCTGGTGCTCTGGCCACGCTACTGGCCAGTCTAGTCAGTCACCGGTATGTCTGGTGCTCTGGCCACGCTACTGGCCAGTCTAGTCAGTCACTGGTATATCTGGTGCTCTGGCCACGCTACTGGCCAGTCTAGTCAGTCACCGGTATGTCTGGTGCTCTGGCCACGCTACTGGCCAGTCTAGTCAGTCACTGGTATATCTGGTGCTCTGGCCACGCTACTGGCCAGTCTAGTCAGTCACTGGTATGTCTGGTGCTCTGGCCACGCTACTGGCCAGTCTAGTCAGTCACCGGTATATCTGGTGCTCTGGCCACGCTACTGGCCAGTCTAGTCAGTCACCGGTATGTCTGGTGCTCTGGCCACGCTACTGGCCAGTCTAGTCAGTCACTGGTATATCTGGTGCTCTGGCCACGCTACTGGCCAGTCTAGTCAGTCACCGGTATGTCTGGTGCTCTGGCCACGCTACTGGCCAGTCTAGTCAGTCACTGGTATATCTGGTGCTCTGGCCACGCTACTGGCCAGTCTAGTCAGTCACCGGTATGTCTGGTGCTCTGGCCACGCTACTGGCCAGTCTAGTCAGTCACCGGTATGTCTGGTGCTCTGGCCACGCTACTGGCCAGTCTAGTCAGTCACCGGTATGTCTGGTGCTCTGGCCACGCTACTGGCCAGTCTAGTCAGTCACCGGTATGTCTGGTGCTCTGGCCACGCTACTGGCCAGTCTAGTCAGTCACCGGTATGTCTGGTGCTCTGGCCACGCTACTGGCCAGTCTAGTCAGTCACTCGTATATCTGGTGCTCTGGCCACGCTACTGGCCAGTCTAGTCAGTCACCGGTATGTCTGGTGCTCTGGCCACGCTACTGGCCAGTCTAGTCAGTCACTGGTATATCTGGTGCTCTGGCCACGCTACTGGCCAGTCTAGTCAGTCACCGGTATGTCTGGTGCTCTGGCCACGCTACTGGCCAGTCTAGTCAGTCACTGGTATATCTGGTGCTCTGGCCACGCTACTGGCCAGTCTAGTCAGTCACCGGTATGTCTGGTGCTCTGGCCACGCTACTGGCCAGTCTAGTCAGTCACCGGTATGTCTGGTGCTCTGGCCACGCTACTGGCCAGTCTAGTCAGTCACTGGTATATCTGGTGCTCTGGCCACGCTACTGGCCAGTCTAGTCAGTCACCGGTATGTCTGGTGCTCTGGCCACGCTACTGGCCAGTCTAGTCAGTCACTGGTATATCTGGTGCTCTGGCCACGCTACTGGCCAGTCTAGTCAGTCACCGGTATGTCTGGTGCTCTGGCCACGCTACTGGCCAGTCTAGTCAGTCACCGGTATGTCTGGTGCTCTGGCCACGCTACTGGCCAGTCTAGTCAGTCACCGGTATGTCTGGTGCTCTGGCCACGCTACTGGCCAGTCTAGTCAGTCACTGGTATGTCTGGTGCTCTGGCCACGCTACTGGCCAGCCTAGTCAGTCACCGGTATATCTGGTGCTCTGGCCACGCTACTGGCCAGTCTAGTCAGTCACTGGTATGTCTGGTGCTCTGGCATCGCTACTGGCCAGCCTAGTCAGTCACCGGTATGTCTGGTGCTCTGGCCACGCTACTGGCCAGTCTAGTCAGTCACCGGTATGTCTGGTGCTCTGGCCACGCTACTGGCCAGTCTAGTCAGTCACTGGTATATCTGGTGCTCTGGCCACGCTACTGGCCAGTCTAGTCAGTCACCGGTATGTCTGGTGCTCTGGCCACGCTACTGGCCAGTCTAGTCAGTCACCGGTATGTCTGGTGCTCTGGCCACGCTACTGGCCAGTCTAGTCAGTCACTGGTATATCTGGTGCTCTGGCCACGCTACTGGCCAGTCTAGTCAGTCACCGGTATGTCTGGTGCTCTGGCCACGCTACTGGCCAGTCTAGTCAGTCACTGGTATATCTGGTGCTCTGGCCACGCTACTGGCCAGTCTAATCAGTCACCGGTATGTCTGGTGCTCTGGCCACGCTACTGGCCAGTCTAGTCAGTCACTGGTATATCTGGTGCTCTGGCCACGCTACTGGCCAGTCTAGTCAGTCACCGGTATGTCTGGTGCTCTGGCCACGCTACTGGCCAGTCTAGTCAGTCACTGGTATATCTGGTGCTCTGGCCACGCTACTGGCCAGTCTAGTCAGTCACTGGTATATCTGGTGCTCTGGCCACGCTACTGGCCAGTCTAGTCAGTCACTGGTATATCTGGTGCTCTGGCCACGCTACTGGCCAGTCTAGTCAGTCACTGGTATATCTGGTGCTCTGGCCACGCTACTGGCCAGTCTAGTCAGTCACTGGTATATCTGGTGCTCTGGCCACGCTACTGGCCAGTCTAGTCGATCACCGGTATATCTGGTGCTCTGGCTACGCTACTGGCCAGTCTAGTCAGTCACCGGTATGTCTGGTGCTCTGGCCACGCTACTGGCCAGTCTAGTCAGTCACCGGTATGTCTGGTGCTCTGGCCACGCTACTGGCCAGTCTCGTCAGTCACTGGTATATCTGGTGCTCTGGCCACGCTACTGGCCAGTCTAGTCAGTCACCGGTATGTCTGGTGCTCTGGCCACGCTACTGGCCAGCCTAGTCAGTCACCGGTATGTCTGGTGCTCTGGCCACGCTACTGGCCAGTCTAGTCAGTCACCGGTATGTCTGGTGCTCTGGCCACGCTACTGGCCAGTCTAGTCAGTCACCGGTATGTCTGGTGCTCTGGCCACGCTACTGGCCAGTCTAGTCAGTCACTGGTATATCTGGTGCTCTGGCCACGCTACTGGCCAGTCTAGTCAGTCACCGGTATGTCTGGTGCTCTGGCCACGCTACTGGCCAGTCTAGTCAGTCACCGGTATGTCTGGTGCTCTGGCATCGCTACTGGCCAGTCTAGTCAGTCACCGGTATGTCTGGTGCTCTGGCCACGCAACTGGCCAGTCTAGTCAGTCACCGGTATGTCTGGTGCTCTGGCCACGCTACTGGCCAGTCTAGTCGGTCACCGGTATGTCTGGTGCTCTGGCCACGCTACTGGCCAGTCTAGTCAGTCACCGGTATGTCTGGTGCTCTGGCCACGCTACTGGCCAGTCTAGTCAGTCACTGGTATGTCTGGTGCTCTGGCCACGCTACTGGCCAGCCTAGTCAGTCACCGGTATGTCTGGTGCTCTGGCCACGCTACTGGCCAGTCTAGTCAGTCACCGGTATGTCTGGTGCTCTGGCCACGCTACTGGCCAGTCTAGTCAGTCACTGGTATATCTGGTGCTCTGGCCGCGCTACTGGCCAGTCTAGTCAGTCACTGGTATATCTGGTGCTCTGGCCACGCTACTGGCCAGTCTAGTCAGTCACCGGTATGTCTGGTGCTCTGGCCACGCTACTGGCCAGTCTAGTCAGTCACCGGTATGTCTGGTGCTCTGGCCACGCTACTGGCCAGTCTAGTCAGTCACTGGTATGTCTGGTGCTCTGGCCACGCTAGTGGCCAGCCTAGTCAGTCACCGGTATATCTGGTGCTCTGGCCACGCTACTGGCCAGTCTAGTCAGTCACTGGTATGTCTGGTGCTCTGGCATCGCTACTGGCCAGCCTAGTCAATCACCGGTATGTCTGGTGCTCTGGCCACGCTACTGGCCAGTCTAGTCAGTCACCGGTATGTCTGGTGCTCTGGCCACGCTACTGGCCAGTCTAGTCAGTCACTGGTATATCTGGTGCTCTGGCCACGCTACTGGCCAGTCTAGTCAGTCACCGGTATGTCTGGTGCTGTGGCCACGCTACTGGCCAGTCTAGTCAGTCACCGGTATGTCTGGTGCTCTGGCCACGCTACTGGCCAGTCTAGTCAGTCACTGGTATATCTGGTGCTCTGGCCACGCTACTGGCCAGTCTAGTCAGTCACCGGTATGTCTGGTGCTCTGGCCACGCTACTGGCCAGTCTAGTCAGTCACCGGTATGTCTGGTGCTCTGGCCACGCTACTGGCCAGTCTAGTCAGTCACCGGTATGTCTGGTGCTCTGGCCACGCTACTGGCCAGTCTAGTCAGTCACCGGTATATCTGGTGCTCTGGCCACGCTACTGGCCAGTCTAGTCAGTCACCGGTATGTCTGGTGCTCTGGCCACGCTACTGGCCAGTCTAGTCAGTCACTGGTATATCTGGTGCTCTGGCCACGCTACTGGCCAGTCTAGTCAGTCACCGGTATGTCTGGTGCTCTGGCCACGCTACTGGCCAGTCTAGTCAGTCACCGGTATGTCTGGTGCTCTGGCCACGCTACTGGCCAGTCTAGTCAGTCACCGGTATGTCTGGTGCTCTGGCCACGCTACTGGCCAGTCTAGTCAGTCACCGGTATGTCTGGTGCTCTGGCCACGCTACTGGCCAGTCTAGTCAGTCACTGGTATGTCTGGTGCTCTGGCCACGCTACTGGCCAGCCTAGTCAGTCACCGGTATATCTGGTGCTCTGGCCACGCTACTGGCCAGTCTAGTCAGTCACCGGTATGTCTGGTGCTCTGGCCACGCTACTGGCCAGTCTAGTCAGTCACTGGTATATCTGGTGCTCTGGCCACGCTACTGGCCAGTCTAGTCAGTCACCGGTATGTCTGGTGCTCTGGCCACGCTACTGGCCAGTCTAGTCAGTCACTGGTATATCTGGTGCTCTGGCCACGCTACTGGCCAGTCTAGTCAGTCACCGGTATGTCTGGTGCTCTGGCCACGCTACTGGCCAGTCTAGTCAGTCACTGGTATATCTGGTGCTCTGGCCACGCTACTGACCAGTCTAGTCAGTCACCGGTATGTCTGGTGCTCTGGCCACGCTACTGGCCAGTCTAGTCAGTCACCGGTATGTCTGGTGCTCTGGCCACGCTACTGGCCAGTCTAGTCAGTCACCGGTATGTCTGGTGCTCTGGCCACGCTACTGGCCAGTCTAGTCAGTCACCGGTATGTCTGGTGCTCTGGCCACGCTACTGGCCAGTCTAGTCGATCACCGGTATATCTGGTGCTCTGGCCACGCTACTGGCCAGTCTAGTCAGTCACCGGTATGTCTGGTGCTCTGGCCACGCTACTGGCCAGTCTAGTCAGTCACCGGTATGTCTGGTGCTCTGGCCACGCTACTGGCCAGTCTAGTCAGTCACTGGTATATCTGGTGCTCTGGCCACGCTACTGGCCAGTCTAGTCAGTCACCGGTATGTCTGGTGCTCTGGCCACGCTACTGGCCAGCCTAGTCAGTCACCGGTATGTCTGTTGCTCTGGCCACGCTACTGGCCAGTCTAGTCAGTCACCGGTATGTCTGGTGCTCTGGCCACGCTACTGGCCAGTCTAGTCAGTCACCGGTATGTCTGGTGCTCTGGCCACGCTACTGGCCAGTCTAGTCAGTCACTGGTATATCTGGTGCTCTGGCCACGCTACTGGCCAGTCTAGTCAGTCACCGGTATGTCTGGTGCTCTGGCCACGCTACTGGCCAGTCTAGTCAGTCACCGGTATGTCTGGTGCTCTGGCCACGCTACTGGCCAGTCTAGTCAGTCACCGGTATGTCTGGTGCTCTGGCCACGCTACTGGCCAGTCTAGTCAGTCACCGGTATGTCTGGTGCTCTGGCCACGCTACTGGCCAGTCTAGTCGGTCACCGGTATGTCTGGTGCTCTGGCCACGCAACTGGCCAGTCTAGTCAGTCACCGGTATGTCTGGTGCTCTGGCCACGCTACTGGCCAGTCTAGTCGGTCACCGGTATGTCTGGTGCTCTGGCCACGCTACTGGCCAGTCTAGTCAGTCACTGGTATATCTGGTGCTCTGGCATCGCTACTGGCCAGTCTAGTCAGTCACCGGTATGTCTGGTGCTCTGGCCACGCTACTGGCCAGTCTAGTCAGTCACCGGTATGTCTGGTGCTCTGGCATCGCTACTGGCCGGTCTAGTCGGTCACCGGTATGTCTGGTGCTCTGAAACTGACAAAAACGTGACATGCTGCTTTGTTTGTCGGACATGTTTGTCGGACATAACGCACGTGGAAGATCTTTCTTCGCCACATGATTGGATAAAAGTGACAGTGATAACAGTGACGTCAATGAATGATTGACAGTCTGGATTGCTCTGTTTTCCCCGCTCTAAAGCAAACTTCACAGCACCGTTCGCTGAGCGCGCGTTCTTAGAACTACACCACCAGTTTTAGGCAGTCGCCGGCTTCATCGGATGTTTTGAGCGGCTCGCCGCAGATACTGAAATTGTCTCCTTTAAAGCCCAGTACACACCTAAACAGTGTCCGAAACTGTGTGTCCGAAACTTTGTGTCCAAAACCGACCCGTACACACCTAAAGTTTCTGCGACACAAAATTTCCGAAACTTTTGTATGAGTTGTATTTATCTCTACCTTTCGCCTTCTCTCTGGAGGGAAATCGTCAATTTAGTATCGTGTATCCGCCCTTCCATTGCATGCGGAGAGTCCTGCTTTTATTTCATCGTGACCTGGGAATAAAGGAATTATTCTTCGTGATCTGGGAACACGATCCCCCCTTGCCTCCACCCTTACTGGATTTATGCGACACAAAGGATCAGCATTTTTATTTATGTCACTTCTTTGGCCAATGGACATTAGCATCAAATGGCTGACAATCGCGGACCACTTGCTGCCTGCGGAGCTGCTGTTGTTTTATTGAATATTTGGCGACGAAGGCGGCGACGAAGGCGGCGACGAAGGCGGCGACGAAGGCGGCGACGACTACATACCTATACTTATTTACCGGTTTTTGTACTCCAAAGTCTGGCACAAAAGTACCTGAGCAAGAAGGGAGGGAGATTTTATTGCATGTTTGTTGACTTTAGTAAAGCCTTTGATTCTGTCCCTCATAAGCTACTGTGGTACAAGCTGGTAAGCTCAGGAATCCATGGCAAATTTCTACATGTATTGCGCTCCATGTACTCCAAACTGTTGTCTGCGGTAGCGACAAGTGAAGGGATTTCAGAGTACTTTGCAATGTTGGTTGGTACGCGTCAGGGCTGTCTCATCAGTCCGTTACTATTTGTTATTTATGTTAATACAGTTCTTGAAAATTGTGCCAAATCCGGACAAAATGGTATTTTTGTGGATGAGTATTTTGATAATGTCTCTGCATTATTCTATGCTGATGATATGAACGAAATGGGGGAATCTTAAAATCAAATGAAAAGTGGTATTTCCATGGAAAGGAAATTGAGGTCATATCTTATTACAAATACTTGGGCATTATTTTCTCTAGTCGGCTATGTTGGACTAAAGCTCAGCAGAATATTGCTACTCAGGCAAACAAAGCAGTATCGGTTATATTACAAGTGTCAAAATGTACCAAATTTTTCGATATTGATATGCTCTGGATGTTTTTTGACAAAATGGTTGTGCCAATCCTAACTTATGGTAGCGAAGTATGGGGATACAGTACTCATTGGTGTATAGAAAATGTTCAGAATAATTTTTGTAGGAGAGTTCTGCAGCTCCCGAGTTACACCTCTAGCGTGGCTGTAAGGGGCGAGTGTGGAAGACATCCAATTAGAGTAGTCTGTGTAGAAAGATTATTGAAATACTGGTGCAAACTTATATACATGGATGAATCTAGACTACCCAGAGCCTGTTATATCATGATTTACAACCTTGATAGAGTCGGCAGATCGACTTGGGCTACACATGTTAGAGATATATTGTTTAAGTTAGGATTTGGTATTTGTTGGATATCTCAAGATGTTGGAAATGTAAATGTCTGCATGAATGAAGTAAAACAGAGATTAAGAGACACTTCCCAACAAGAATGGCAATCTGATATGGATAGCTCCAGCAAACTTAGAACACTAGCTCAATTTAAGTCTTTACTAGAGCCTGAATTATATCTGAGGTGTGTTAACGTTATCAGTCACAGAAGGGCACTAGCCAGGTTGAGGTGCTCGGCTCATAGCTTAGAAATTGAAAGGGGTAGGCATTGTAATATAGAGCCACAAGATAGGTATTGCAAATTCTGTTTTAAACATGGGAAATATCTTGTGGAAGACGAATATCATTTTACTCTGGTGTGCCCATTATATGCCTCAAGTCGGGATAATAGACTGCCAAAAGTATATACATGGTACCCCTCTTCAGAAAATTTTAACAGACTCATTAGCAGTAAAAACGACAACGTTGTTATGACTTTAGCCAGTTTTGTTTACGAAGCATTCAACATAAGAGAGGCATTTTTATCATCGCTGTAGTTGATATAGACTTGTAGATATTTGTATTTGCACGTTATCTATATGCATTTTGAACCGAAAACTGTACATATGTACCATGGGCGTTGTGCCTAAAGTACTTAATAAACATTATTATTATATATTATTATTTACCGGTTTTTGTGTCACTGCATGCATCCAAGCCATATTAAACTATCGACTGTTATTCACGATGTGACCTTGGCAGGACCACTGACAACCCCCCCCCACTCTTTCCACGCACGTCCATATACACAGTGTGGACTAGCACCCTCCCCCCCACACACCCACCAGTAAACGTTGATACAGCCTGCTTTCAACAACATACCCGATACCTCTAGCATGTCTAGGTCACGAGTCCATATGGCGGTACATTCAGCAACTCAGATCTTAATATTAGTGTGGCATTGGTTCTGGAATGCCTATCAGGACAAAAAATGCCATCGTCTCTTCTCTCTAGGATGACTGGACAGCAAAGTGCGTGTCTGCGATGATGCTTCTATAGAATGTCTATATATCTATGGTATGTAATGCCCGATGCGGTCGCTTCCGTGTAGGATATATAGGGTATATATTTATATATAAACTTAATGTCCACTAAGCGTAGCGATCTTCAACAGAGATTAGCCGCATTTGTCTTCTATGCCTTCACATGTCATGACATGTATCATAACAGTATTGCTGCGGTCTAAATTATTTTATATATTATTATATATATATATATTTTTATAGAAGTAAATGAATATATGTTGAAATATGTTTGACGCCACCTTCGTCTACGAATGGGCTAAGCCGGGTCAGTAACCAGTTCCCAGATTTAGGTGGTGCGATATATGTTCTTATGTTACCTCCCCTCCCGCCCCCCCCCCCCACTGAGTCTGCAAATGCAACTGCACCCTTACCTGATGGGTGCAGGTGTGGGCATTGTATCTCCATTCCTGGTTTGCAGGGGCCGGCCCTGTAGCTCAGTGGGTTAGAGCGCTCGCCTTCAGTCGACACACACGCCCACACAAAGACAAAAACAAACGCCCTGCCGATAGGATCTAACTAACGTTACCATAATAATAAAACCTCCCCTGTTAGGGCCGACCATACTCATCGCCTGGAGGACTGGGAGCCCCATAAAGAAGGCAGAGGGGACACATGAACCGGCGGCGTGGAGGGCGATGTACAGACCGCTGTGATATGGTCTTTACGGCTATAGCGGCGTGGCACAGTCCCTGATGAAGTAACTCCCTCCCGCCAGAGGCAGTCCGTCCGGCGATCACTCCGCAGAACAACTCAGGCCTGGTTGCCTTTCTTGTCATCTTCACGGCTGTTTGAAAGTCAAGGGACTTTGCCTTAACGGCTGGGTGCCGTGAGCTTATCTCTGAGTTCACACCGCCTGCTCTGCCAATTGCATATGCGACGGAGGCCATTAACGCTGGGTTGAGCCCTGTATAAAGGTCTTTATTTAGTCTTATCAAGAAGACTTCGCCAAACCAGCGCTCGACTTTTTTCAGCAAATCAATATTAGGGTGGACGCCTTTGTTATGCTCTATGGGGCTTGTAATCTTCGACATTGAAGGCATATTTTGTTGGTATGCTTTTGTTACTAGGGGCCAGGGGAATGGGATATGTGTTTTATTCGACACATTTAAGTAAAACCTTCAGGCGCACAGTAAATAAATAAAATGTACATCATATACCTTTTAATGTGTGCGTTACGTTTAAACCATTGAAAAAAGTATTAGACAGTAAATAATTTTTCAGTATTTATTAATAAGGGTTACCATGGTTACGTTCTAGACGGTAAGAGGGTAGTGGAGGGGTCGGGGAATCCTCATATGCATCATGACACAGTCTATATGGACACGCTATCTATCCGAGAGTGTGAAGGCTTTTATATTTGTGTGACCGGTTACTCCCTACGGTGTATACTCGGTATGGCCAAACTGCGAAACGGCCGAGGTATTTAAGGGGGGTGGGGGGAAGGTGGGATGGGGTGGTTTGGTGGGGGGGTGAATGGGGTGGGGGGGGGGGTCGTCGAGCCCGAGCCGCCAGCGGATTAGTCTGCGCCTCGACGATTGGGTGTCTGGCTTGGCGTCGGCCAAGATGGCTTCGGCATCGGGTGGGGGAGGGGGGAGGGGGCTGCGTCCGGCACGCGTGGATTATTCTGGTGTTTGGTGTCACTTGTGTTTGTGTTGCTGGCTGCTGGGTGTGTGGGACCAATATTTACTGATTTTTTAGGAGAAATCTTCACGGCCGGGCCACTTAAGTAATCACTAAATTTTGGGGAATTGTCAACGGCCCCGTAACGAGTATGGATAACGTTTACGCGGCCCGTAATGAGCATTGATAACGCGGAATTTGCACGCGGCCCGAAACATTTTTCACACGGAAACTCAGCTTCATTCATTCTGATTTCACGCGATTTTCATTACTCAATAATAATAAACAAATCACGTACTGTCTCGCGTCCACAACTTCCCATCAGTAGCAAATTTTTTCCACTGAAGGCACGTTAAATGACGAACAACGGGCGGGAACAGCCCCTTTTTTTACTCAACCCCTTTTCTTTACTCAATCAATGTATGAGCTTGGGCCTTAGTGTTACTGGACTGATATTCGTTTATTAGCGTGCTTTAGCCGCAATTTGAGTATTCTGTACAAACAAAATAGTCATACTTTTATTTCTTTCGCTTATTAGTACGAACGCTAGACGTCCCGCGAGCGGAGCGAGCGGGGCGGCTAGTATTATATATATATATATGTTACCGTACCGACCAGAAGCCGAGGCTTCACAAGTTGTTATCAAAGGCCGCTGTTGCTGATTGCTAAAATCAGAATTGGGGCCTCGTGAATTAGGATTCACAAAAAGTTATAAGTTGTTATCAAAGGCCACTACACATGTGTTGTGGATTCCTATAATACCAATCAAAAATTAAATGGCCGTTGAGAAAGCCACGAAAATGAAATCGCGTAAAATCGGAATGAATGAAGCTGAGTTTCCGTGTGAAAAATGTTTCGGGCCGCGTGCAAATTCCGCGTTATCAATGCTCATTACGGGCCGCGTGAACGTTATCCATGCTCGTTACGGGGCCGTTGACAATTCCCCAACATTTAGTGATTGCTTTAGTGGCCCGGCCGTGAAGATTTCTCCTAAAAAATCAGTAAATATTGGTCCCATCCCCGCCCCTTCACCCATACACACCCAGCAGCCAGCAACACAAACACAATTGACACCAATCGCCAGCATTCCTCCCTACCCGCCCCCCCCCCCCCACGGTCTCCCCGTCTCTGTCTATGATTATTCAGCGAGTGTTCTTAATTGCTTTTTCCAGTGTGGTGGTAGATGTCCCGCTGCTAAGTGCCGCACATCAAAGATCTTGCTATGGTAAGACGCCAAACTCGGTACAGCTCTCTGGCAACTTCCGTTATGCGAGCGACAGTGGCGCCGCCATGCGAGAAGAAACGAACCGCCCAATTTGACCTAGTGCTTTAGCGATACAGACAAAACCTTTGGCGTCACTTTCGTTACCCGGGGGATGATTTGAAAGTACTGAAATATATATAAGGTAAAAATTAGTAACTGTTGTGGGAATGTACGTTTGACCATGTTGAAGGAGGGGGAGGGGGTACTAGCAAGCTTTAATAATACGATTAATATATGACTATTCTTTGTCAAATTTATCTTTTGATGTCTTGCTATCTTTGTCAACTGCTATCAGATACAAAATTCTAGTGTTTTTGTTTTACTTTTCCATCAGTTTAATTTGCAACTTCACTAAGGATATGCCTTCCTGGCTTTTTATTTTTAGTGACGTTACATTTGAAAGGGCGCGTGGGAGAGCGGGGGGTGTCAAGTGGTATTTCTGTTCCTCTGCTTGGCCAAATCTACCTGGCACCATCCTTCCTTGACCATCTCTATCTGGCACCATCCCTCTTTGGCCATCTCTACCTGGCACCATCCCTCTTTGGCCATCTCTATCTGGCACCATCCCTCTTTGGCCATCTCTACCTGGCACCATCCCTCTTTGGCCATCTCTACCTGGCCCCGCCCCTCTTTGGCCATCTCTACCTGGCACCATCCCTCTTTGGCCATCTCTACCTGGCACCATCCCTCTTTGGCCATCTCTATCTGGCACCATCCCTCTTTGGCCATCTCTACCTGGCACCATCCCTCTTTGGCCATCTCTACCTGGCACCACCCCTCTTTGGCCATCTCTACCTGGCACCATCCCTCTTTGGCCATCTCTACCTGGCTCCATCCCTCTTTGGCCATCTCTATCTGGCACCATCCCTCTTTGGCCATCTCTACCTGGCACCATCCCTCTTTGGCTATCTCTATCTTGCACCATCCCTCTTTGGCCATCTGTACCTGACATCCCTCTTTGGCCATCTCTACCTGGCACCATCCCTCTTTGGCTATCTCTATCTTGCACCATCCCTCTTTGGCCATCTGTACCTGACACCATCCCTCTTTGGCCATCTCTATCTGGCACCATCCCTCTTTGGCCATCTCTACCTGGCACCATCCCTCTTTGGCCATCTCTACCTGGCACCATCCCTCTTTGGCCATCTCTACCTGGCACCATCCCTCTTTGGCCATCTCTACCTGGCACCATCCCTCTTTGGCCATCTCTATTTGGCACCATCCCTCTTTTGCCATCTCCACCTAGCACCATCCCTCTTTGGCCATCTCTATCTGGCACCATCCCTCTTTGGCCATCTCTACCTGGCACCATCCCTTTTTGGCTATCTCTATCTGGCACCATCCCTCTTTGGCCATCTCTACCTGGCACCATCCTTCTTTGGCCATCTCTACCTGGCACCATCCCTCTTTGGCCATCTCTACCTGGCACCATCCCTCTTTGGCCATCTCTACCTGGCACCATCCCTCTTTGGCCATCTCTATTTGGCACCATCCCTCTTTGGCCATCTCTACCTGGCACCATCCCTCTTTGGCCATCTCTACCTGGCACCATCCCTCTTTGGCCATCTCTATTTGGCACCATCCCTCTTTGGCCATCTCTACCTGGCACCGCCCCTCTTTGGCTTTGCGCTTCTTTGTCCTGCTTCTTCATGGAGGCTTAATGTATTTCTTACCAAACCCTCTGGATGGCACTGCCCACCTCACCCACTTTTCCCGCCACTAGGTGGCGGTACCTCTCATCCAACCTTCACACGGGGCTTCTGAAGCAGAACTACTGTTGCGCCGGAAGCTCGATCAATGCAACATCGCCGGACCGGAAGTAAACGTATCACCCCACATATAAAACACGATAAGAGGACGTTGCGACGTCTCCTGTTTCTCTCGCGTTTTGCTTTTCCACTGTCATCATTCTCTGTTTTCTTTCTTGTTACTTCCACTCTCTCGACTGGGGGTGGGGGCGTCCACGCCGCCTCGGATAGCGTTCTTCCTCAAAAACGGGGTCCACGCACGCTTCAGCTGGCCTCAATTTTGCAATTGAAAAACGGCGCTCTTACTCAAAACGGAGAGTGGAGGAGAGTCCGCCCCCCCCCCCACCCCGCAGGATCCGCTCATCCAATGATGCAGACTGTGTCCAGGGTGTCTCGACACATGCTCTAACGACAGCTTCCGGGTGTCAGGCGTAAAGACTGCTACGATGGACATATCTACAAATGCATGTCTTTCAAATCCAAATATGCGACTCGACATATTTTTAAACATGTATGCTAGTCCCTGGGGCTGATTATTGATTTAGTGTCGTACGTACAGGCTTTTAATGGGGATTCAAATTTCAGTGGGGCTTCAACCACTTGTCTGTGCAAGAGCCTAACGCAACTGCCATTTTTTCATACTGGTAATATGTGCATTTCTCTGGGGGTGGATTGGTGGATAGTGATACTCTGTCCCTTGTTGAATCTCGCCAGTCTTCGCCACCAGATTGGAGGGGCAATGTCCGGTCAGGTCAGCCACGTCTTGACAGCCATATGGCAAGGTTTGATTGCCAGGCTGATAGGTACCGTGGAAGTGTGACTGCCATTCAGGTAATGTCACCACGGACCGCGAACATGCTGCTTCAGAGAGTTGGCATCTCCAATCAGATAGAGATACAGACCTGCTGACCTCTCAGAGACGGCCAGACCTGCTGATCTCTCAGAGACGGCCAGACCTGCTGACCTATCAGAGACAGACAGACCTGCTGACCTCTCAGAGACGGACAGACCTGCTGACCTCTCAGAGACGGACAGACCTGCTGACCTCTCAGAGACAGACAGACATGCTGACCTCTCACAGGCAGACACACCTGCTGACCTCTCAGAGACAGACAAACCTGCTGACCTCTCACAGGCAGACAGACGTGCTGACCTCTCACAGACAGACAGACGTGCTGACCTCTCACAGACAGACAGACCTGCTGACCTCTCACAGACAGACCTGCTGACCTCTCACAGACGGACAGACCTGCTGACCTCTCACAGACAGACAGACCTGCTGACCTCTCAGAGACAAACAGACCTGCAGACCTCTCAGAGACAGACACACCTGCTGACCTCTCACAGACAGACCAACAAACCTGCTGATCCCTCAGACAGACAGACCTGCTGACCTCTCAAAGACAGACAGACCTGCTGACCTCTCACAGACAGACAGACCTGCTGACCTCTCACAGACAGGCAGACCTGCTGACAGACCTGCCGACCTTTCAGCGACGGACAGACCTGCTGACCTCTCAGAGACAGACACACCTGCTGACATCTCACAGACAGACAGACCTGCTGACCTCTCAGAGACGGACAGACCTGCTGACCTCTCAGAGACAGACAGATCTACTGACCTCTCAGAGACGGACAGACCAGCTGACCTCTCACAGACGGACAGACGTGCTGACCTCTCACAGACAGACAGACCTGCTGACCTCTCACAGACAGACCTGCTGATCTCTCACAGACGGACAGACCTGCTGACCTCTCACAGACGGACAGACCTGCTGACCTCTCAGGGACAAACAGACCTGCTGACCTCTCAGAGACAGAAACACCTGCTGACCTCTCAGAGACAGACCAACAAACCTGCTGATCCCTCAGACAGACAGACCTGCTGACCTCTCAAGGACAGACAGACCTGCTCACATCTCACAGACAGACAGACCTGCTGACCTCTCACAGACAGGCAGACCTGCTGACAGACTTGCCGACCTTTCAGCGACGGACAGACCTGCTGACCTCTCAGAAACAGACAGGCCTGCTGACCTCCCAGAGACAGACATGGTGCCCTCTTAGAGACAGATCTGCTGACTTTTCAATGACAGACATACCTGCTGGCCTATTGGAGACAGAAGCTAGACGAGCAGACATTAAGCCGTCTAACGCGCCAGTAATCCCGCCTCCTTGCAGACAGCCAAGTCTGTTCTGCGTAAAAAAATGACAACACCGCTTAAATTTATAATCAGGTCTTTCTGCTTGACGAAGTATAAGATGAAGGACCCACAGGAGATGTCCCGGGCTGATTTGGTTCCCCCAACGTCAGAGCCTCGCTCAGACCTCTACCACCCCCACCCCATTACCCCCCCCCCCCCCAACCCCCCACCTCGGTCCCGACCCCGTGCCCTTTCATCCAGTCTCGCAGAGATAAAGTGGATGTGAGGCAAGGGCTTCTTCAAGTCGGTTTACATAAAGGTCTATGGCAAGCCGAAGGGGACTTTAAGGTAGTACGCGGGATCACCGTGGCGCCCCCTAGCGAATGCAACTTATATGTGGCCGTTTTTCGACTTTTTCGAGCATTTTTTCGCTACGAAATCTAAATATTAATACAATGTACATAACAGGAAATAATATAAACCAAAAATATCAATACTTTTGGCCAACTTTTTTTTACTTTTTCTTGTGCCGTAAATTCCGTAAGTAACAATGCTGAGTTTCCATAGGGGGTTCAGGTGGGACGGTTCAAGCTCACATTGCAAAAATACTAGCCTGAAAACATATCAATATTATTGTATTATTCTTCTAAGTACATAACAAAGTACTCCTTGTGCAAAAATCAGGCAGTTTTACCGTCTTGTTTTGTTTTTACAATAAAAAATAAGTGCAAATATCGGAAACTCCCATGGGCCGCCACGTTAAAGTGTAATAGGGGGGTGGGGTGCTTCCACTTCACTTTTTGGAAAAATTAGCCTGAAAACAACTATTACTGCGTTGTAATAAGCATACATAAAGATGTATCTGGTGAAAATTTCACAATCTTTTACCGTAAGTTTTGAAATGAAGCATACTACCTTATTGGAGTATTTGCATATATGTCTGAATAACTGAACATATTTTCAAGTATTTGAACTTATGTTCTAATGATTTAATGATATTTTTGAACATCTGTTTAAATTAATTAATTATGTCTGGTAGTTTAGGTAAGGCACCAGCGCGAGAGGTCGCCCAGTGCGCGGGTCAGAGTGAGGTGGAGTGACCGCTGGATAGGGCCAGGGTGAGGAAGGGGTGGGTCGGGAGACCCCCACAACATCAGCAGGGTGGGGCTGCCCATCTTTAGCCAGAACACCAACCGGGGAGCAGTCAAGAGAGGGGCGGTGCGAACCCGGATGATGCCAGGGATGTCATCGTGGTGTGGGGAGGCTAGCTTCATATGTCAGCGGGGGACCCACAAGAGAGTGGGGAGAGGTTATGATGGTGCCAGGGTGTCCCAGGAAGGTGGGGCGGGCCCTGCCTTGGTTAAACGTAGCTGGATGTGGCCAGTTTACTCTCGGGGGAACGGGAGGAACTCTGATGGTACCAGGGTGTCCCAGGGGGAGAGGGGACCCGGGGCTTGACTTATAAAAGTGGCGAGACAAGGGAAGAGCGGAGAGAAGTCTTTTTTTTTTCTTTTTTTATTTCAATTACATCACATATGATACATCATGCACTATGTACATAACATTAAAATAAAACAAAGCTATATGTCTCCTATCAAAAACTGTTGAATGGGTCGCCACTTGGTCTGGAATTTCCTAATGTGATTCCAGCTCTGAGCAATACACCTTTCCGTGTAAAGCTTTACATTTCATTACATGTATTCCCCCTTGGAAAGTTGGAATTGTATGTCTCCTAATAATGACCACAATATGATTTAACAAGTTACTATTTGGAACATCTGGCATTCACAGTAAAATATGTTTAACTGATAATAATCAAAGACAAGACTGACCGGTGGGACTGAAGACAAGGATTAGACAGAGAGAGAAAATATCAGAGCACGGATTTGTAAAAAGGAAATAAAGCTGTCAAAATGGAAAACATCGTTGAATCTCTATGATGGAGTGGTTTAGTGAGCGAAAAACATCGCGAAAGGTGTCCGAAACCGAATCCTCACAATATCTTTACATGATTTATAGATAACTTGTATGTCGCACATGTCTAAATCTTTGCATATATCTTTAAAAAACTGAACACACCTTCCGATATTTCAAGATATGTGCAAATGATTTGATTTAAAAAATATCTTTAAATCATTTGCACATATGTTTAACTATTTAAATGGAGTATTTGCTCAAATGTTAAATATTACAAATATTTCAATGAAATATTTGCTCATATGTCAAATATTAAAAATATTTAAATGGGGTATTTGCTAATATATCAAATATGAAAAATATTTAAATGGAGTATTTGCTCATAAATGTGAGCAAATATTTAGACAAGTGCAAAATCTCCATTAAAGTAAATCTTTGGCCTGCCATACGTATGGCTAAGTCTTCTTGGGACACTCTCTGCCTTCGACTCACTCCGCTAGGGCTCCCCTATTATATCTCTGTTGTCGCCTACGTAATCAATGCATTTTCACACTCGCTCGCCAGGGCGGCGATGCGCAAATCGATAGGAAAAATGCGTCGCGCACTTCTACAAATTAGTGCTGGGAGCCTAAGCCTTTTTCGAAAGGGTACAAGATGTGCTTTGCTGTATTAAATACACAAAGCTCGTTATTTGTATGTTTTATTCTTGAAAATTATGATGTTGCAAGAAATTGCTGCTGATTTGACCTTTTTTCAAAGATCTTGAAATTTGCCCCCGGCCGACAGCAGCGGTAAAAGCTAGCTTGCGTAACGCCACCGTGCGGGGAGCTTGGGCTTGGGGTGTGGGGGGCGGGGGTTGAGGGGGTTAAGGGAGCGGGTGCTAGGGGGATAGTGAGATAGTGGAAAGGGGGCTAGGAAAAAGGCGGAATGGGAAGGGAAGACGGTATCAGACCAGCGGCTCGCATGACTAATTCAGGCCGAGGGGATGTGGGTCTTCCCAGGGTGCCTTCCCTCCCCCCCGGGGGGTGACTCAGGTGGTCCGTTGACCCTTCCAAGGCTTCACAGCCTAGCGAGGATCGACCCAGACCGTTGTATATACCTATCTGACCATTGTGAACGATGTTACGGATTAGGCAGACCCCCCGTGTAACTGTTAGAGAGAGGGGCGGGGGGGGGGGGGCAGGCGGTGGAGGGGAAATTAAGGAAGCAGGGGCAAAAAGGAAGGGGGACATCGACAACATATTAAGCGGACGCTGCGACAAATCCCGAAAGAATATATGGGAAGGTTGGGGTGGGGCGGGGTGGGCTGGGGTGGGGTGTGGTCAGATGGGGTGGGGTGGGATAAGGTAGGGGTGGAGTAGGGTGGGGGATTTGGTTGTGATCTACCGGCACGGTTATCTGTATGTGCATTCGCCGTAGACATGGAGACAGATGCTCGGCACGTGTTTTTGCCATCGAAAGAGAACCGTGTCAGAAGATAAGGATATAAAACTACATTTGTTTAAAAAAAGTATGAACAGAGGATAGCATATGAGATGTTTATGGCGGCTTATTTATTCCATTCGCTATCTCGCCTGGAACAAAACGGGCGCGCACGCGGAAATGCGAGGGTGAGAACGCGAGAACGCGAGGGTAAGAATGCGAGATCGCGATTGCGAGAACTCGGAGGCGAGATAGCGAGAAGGCTAGGGAAAAATCGCGATTGTGAGAACGCGAGAATGCGAGGGAAAGAATGCGATTGTGAGAACGTGAGGATACGAGAGCGCCAGAGCGCGAGGCCCGAGAACGCGAGGGCGAGATATCGAAGGCGAGATATCGAGGGCGAGATAGCGAGAACGCGAGAATGCGAGGCCAAGAATGCGAGAGCAAGATTGCGAGGGCAAGATTGCGAGGGCGAGAAGGCGAGGGCAAGAACGCGGGGCCAGAGAACGCAAAAATGCGAGGGCGAGACTGCGATTGTGAGAACGCGACAATGCGAGAGCGAGATCAATCTCGCGTTTTCGCCTTCGCGTTTTCGCCATGGGGTGCGACGTCGTCAGTCGCAACGCCCGATGCCATTGCCCAAGGTGTGACGTCATTGGTCGCACCGTCCGACGCCATTGCCTACGGTGTGACGTCATTGGTTGCACCGTCCGCCGCCATTGCCTGAGGCCTGACGTCATTGCCCAAGGCGTGACGTCATTGGTCGCACCGTCCGACGTCATTGCCCAAGGCGTGACGTCATTGCCTAAGGCGTGACGTCATTGGTCGCACCGTCCGACGTCATTGCCCAAGGTGTGACGTCATTGGTCGCACCGTCCGACGTCGCTGCTCATTGTCGGGCTTGACTAGCTTTAACTTCCCTGTAAGATAAATATCGGGTGAATATCACTTCAATGCCAAAGAAACCCCAAAACGAACATATGATGAAGATGCAGCTGTTTGTCCTCCTTAGCAACCTGTCACTTTAAAGGACCCCCCCCCCCCCCCCGTCCCCGCCGATCCTCTGTCTTATCCGTGGAGCGGGTGTTTTATATGGAGCTTTCGCCAAACCAGGAACCAGCCAGTAAATTGCACATCTGCCGGTAGTAAACGGCTGGATGTCACACCGTTAGCGTCTCAGACTTCCAAGAATGAGTTGTTGTATTTCATAATGCGCCGTTCCTGTGATGGAGGGTGTGTACTAGCAGGGCACTTGATGTAACCTATCGCGACAGGCAGGGAGTGTCTTTAGGCCCAGGGCCAGGAACGGGGCGACGCGTACAATTTGTGTCATAATCTCCCTGTGTTGCTGGATGCGATTACTATCGGAAACGGGGGAAAACGAAGTTAATATCCATGTTAGTAAGTATATATAGCCACCGCCGACCTCTCTATAAGCCGTGATTTATCCATCCTTCGCCACCTGATCTCTGATCTCACATGACTAACCTTATCTTGAGTGATCTCTATGGGAAGCGTTCATATGATTCACCAAGTGTTGAGTGGTGGTGGTGGTGGTGGGGGTAGTGGGCGTGGTGTGCGTGGGGGGGGGGGGGGTGTGGGGAGGGGGGTGGCGATGGTGGTGGTAGGTAGTGGTGGTAATGGGCGCGGTGTGTGTGTGGGGGGGGGTGTGAGGGGTGGGGGGGGGGGCGTGGCGACGATATTGTTCGCAGTCGCCAGATCGCATGTGACATCAAAATATGGGACAATTAGTTCCAAGCTTTTTAGTTCGCTTACCGATGATGGCCACCAATACCTACATTGGCTAGCTTACTGGTCGGGTTCATGTTCGCTTACTAACGTTCTATTAACTAATAACCGTTTTAAAGCGGCCGTTATGTTTTGTTAGGCTTGTTATTTAATGGTTTTTAGTCGACGCATTAAGTCGTGACTTACTGGTGGCCCGGTGACGTCCGACTCACTGTGGATTTGCGTGTGATATTGTTTCGGCTCGCAAAGAAAGGCATCTGGCCATGTGGAAGGTAGGGCGAGGATATAGAGTGACTGAATATATAAAACGAGGATCATGAATAGAAGTCCAAAATTAGCTTTTTGTTGGAACTCGAAACAAGATGACAAAATATCAATACTAACATGAAGAACGATATGTCATGTGAAAATATACGGTTTTCAAATGCACAAAGGCTAGGCGGGAGAAACTGAAACGCATCGTCAATTGTTGAAAAAACTGTGCCTAACGCAGGTGGTAGGCAGGCTCAGCTGTCTAGATCAACAGGTCATTGCCCCCGGCTCCAGGTTCCTTGGCTTTAGAAGGTTCATGCACAGCCACTGTGGGTTTAAATGCGAGGGACTAATGTGGTTATTGTTATTGGTTATTACAACAGGGGGGGCACCATATCACTATCCAGGTATCCAGGGAAACTTGCGACCGGGGGAGTGGAAGGGGGGGTGGGTGCTGATGAGGTTATACAGAAAATATAGTGCCTGAGCCCCGTGCGCGCACTCTTCTTCTGAAAAAGGGGGGTTGGGCCGGGGGGTCACGGGCACGTATTTACAAACGAAAGGGGGGCACGTGACCCCTATGCACCCCCCCCCCCACCCCACACACACACACACACTGGATCCGCCATTGATAAGATCCTACTTTATGGTCACTCTGATTTTAAAACCGGTTTCGCCCTGCCCGCCACTGCAGTAGTTAGAGAAACAGGTACGTTATGATCCAACGTTTCTCATTGATACAAGGGTACGTTATGATCTAGCGGTTTCCTGGCTCAACGCCCTCTATCGGCAGAGACTGCGCACCACATGTAAACATGGCAGACAGCGTGCAAGTTGATGATATCTGAAAACTTTGTACACTTACTTACACGCCGATTTCGAGTGATTATTCTCATTGATTGTTCATTAATTCACCAGGAAGACAAGCACCCGGATAAAGGTACCACGTCTGTCGTATTTTCTCATTGAAATTAGGGTTACTGGAGCCTGTTTCTGATTGGTCGTCGTCTGCTAGGTGGCAGGGGGCGAACTGACTGTGGCTGCGAGGAACGGCTAAAAATAGCTCGGCTGCCTTCCGCGAAATGTGATATCCTGGAGTTAGGGAGTCTCTGGAAGCAACTGGCGTGTTCCACAGCGTTCTGGAGCGCTATATTTATCTGGACATCCAGGATTCTGCTTCCGGGTCAAGCCTCAATTTGGCTCCAGAGTTCATTTAGCGGCGTGCGTTTCTCTCACTCAGGTGTTCACTTCACTGAGTTAGGCCTGGCGCATCCACAGCTCAGTTGTACTTCCGTCTTAGTTTACTGACTCACTGAGCACTTGAAATCTGTTGAAGGGTGGGGTTCAAAAGTGACTTTGGCTTATAATCACAAGGACAGCTCTGATATAAAAGTTTTGAAGTTGAGCAAGCATGAAGGTGGTAAGTAGTCTATTCATCTCCATGTTGCCCTTTCAACATGGTAGGTATACATCTGAACTGTAGCATCTATAGATTCATTTGATTTGTTATTTATGTTAATCCACAGCACAAGTGAGAGCCTCAGAGAGGGGGTAGTCTTAGCTTGTATCTATAATCTCTATATTCTAATACATAGGGATTAAGTATAAGCTAAGACTATACCCCTTAAAGTCATGCAAGCATAGTAGTTGGACCCATATCAGAGCGGACTATGTTACATTTATGGGGCAACTATATACCTCTGGCCCCCTCGCCTGAACTTCAGATGCCTGTGGTTGTTGTTTTTTGAGTGATGTTTTCTAGCCAGTCCTGTAAGCACTGAAGGGTTGAGTATCATTATGTGCCTTGATTATGAACCAGACCTGATAATAAATGAATTATGACTTAAACTAATGGTAATCTTCCCTGAGCAAAACATTTTGGGATATAAATATATATATACTTACTGCCTGTGGAAGCTATACATACGTGGTAAATATAAGGATTCTGCAGGTATAATTCACAGTATGCCTTAGCCTGTTGATATCCACTCCATTAGGCTGGTAGGTTTAATAGTTAATATTAAGCCCTGGGGGACCAAGATATTCATATGGGGAGGTGGGGGGATAGTTGTTAAAGTCTATACTATCTCATATGCTAGCTGTTTTACACATATCAGCATAATACAATATACAATAGTGTCATTGGCATTTTTGCATCAGTCTTGCTTTCTACTATTGGTCAGTCACGTACCACCCTAAAGCTGGGTGCAGTATATATATTTAACCGTAAATTACCACAACCACAAGTGCATGCATTTGGTAGGTCAATTGGTTTGGTTGGTGCATTCCAATTGGTTGTTGCTATTAGACTATAACTATGTTGGTACAGGTACTGGTAGGCTACTGAGCATCTGGATCAGCTTGATAGCCTCAAAATTGAGGGAAGTAACAGTGATAGTGAGCATAATCAACCCAAAGAAGGGTTGGCTTGGCTTCAAGACATTGTCTACCTGTTCACATGGTTAATATATTAGCTACAACCATGAATTTCAAAGTAGTTTTACTATAACCAATAAAAGTTGGATACACTAAAGCTTGGACCCAATGGCTGTTTTATATAATACTTCTGTCATAATAATTTATTTTCCCTGTTATGTGAATGAGTTTAAAGATTGTATAGGTATATAATATATAAGGCAGTGGGCAGTCCATTCCCATCAAACAATATATTAGGATGCAGAAAAAATTGTTAGCATTTCTTACACAAGACTATTTATATTATGTATTACCAGTGTCTAAGTATAGGTCGCACCCGCCTATTTGGAAAAAATTCAGACTTGAGCCATATATAAGTTGCACTGGTGTATAAGTCGCACCTTCGGTATAAGATTCGCCTGCGATTTGAAGCACTAGTTGCATGACGCTGCTGTTGAAATAGCGTTATGTTATGGAAAAGATCATTTTGTGAATGTAGACAACAGATAAAGTATTGCAGTGGGTGGATCCCAAAAGACTTGGCCAATGTCTTAGGGTAGCAAGTTGCTTCCTGTGCTAATGTTTGTTGTCAAAGCCTGTAAGAATTGACGGATGTGTGTTTCTTTGACGGGTTAAACTCGTGACACAGTTTCAGCGGCGCCTGCTTAACACCCCCCTCCTCCTCTTCTCCCGCCCCCCCCCCCCCCAGATTAGACATGGTTTATACAGGTCATCGATGCATCACGTGAGTCCTTGACCTTGCTACATCCTGCAACAGCAGTCTCGGTCAAAATAGGGAGTAATTATTATTTTTTAACTGCCTGGTCAGAATTGACAAGAAAGTCAGAATCGACAACAACACACGTGGTCGGTGAAGCTATGTTGCATTAGTTGGGGACTGGACAGTGAAGTCAGGGGTCCATCATCATCGTTGGCAAGGTGCCTAATTTTGACTTGACTCATAGACAGTCGGCGGTGTAACTTGATACAGTTGCTGTCTCAGACTAAGTGGGCCAGACAGAAATTTGATACCGTATAGGCGCGACCGGGCAGTGGAACCACGCCGGGGTAATTGGCTTCTTGGCCTCTTGAGCTGGATGGGATTATGATAGGTGGTGATGGTGCATCAGCGACTTTTGGTTTTCGAAAGAGGGGGGGGGGGGTCCCTGAGAGACAAACTTTGACTTGGGCAATATATAAGTCGCACCAGTGTATAAGTCGCACCCCCCGGCCGCGAGGAAAACATGTGTGGAAATAATCATTCACTACATGATTGGGAAGTATTCATTGGCATGCAGCATGTGCAGTGGAGGCAGGATCATTAAGGAATACAACAATAATCCAGCTTGCGTTTGTACTATAACATCTCTCATAACACACTGAATATCCCCTTCTGACATTACAGATGGATGAGGCACAGAAGTTCAAGGAGGAGGGCAACCAGTTCTTCAAGGCTGGCAAGATGTCTGAGGCTCTGGCCTGCTACACCAAGGCCCTGTCACTGAATCCCAATGGAGGCCAGGACACTGCCACCTACCTGAAGAACAGAGCCGCTTGCCACTTAAAGCTGGAGAAATATACAGAAGCTATTGGAGATACATCGGCAGGTGTGTCACTTTTTGATGCAACATAATTTGTGTTGATTAATTTGAATAACAAATAGTTTAAGGTTGCCTGTCAAGTAATTCAATTGTGGTATTGTTATTACAATAAATAGTCTTCATTTCAGGGTTGATGTTATTGCAACAAATAGTCCGGCCTCCATTCAATGTTGAGATTGTTATGGCAAGAATAATCCTACACTATCTATCATAACTTCTTTTTATCACCTCATCATGAGAACAGTCAGCAGTAGTTATGCAGTTATCTTTCATGCACTGTGTTGCAATAAAGGCTTTGTGTGTTTGCAGCTCTGGATATTGTACCCAATGATCCCAAGGCACTGTTCCGGCGTTGCCAAGCCTACGAGCAGCTGAAGCAGCCAGAGGAAGCCTACAAGGACGCGATGGCCATCATGAAGGTTGATCCCAAGAACCCAGCCATCCAACCCATCCTGATGAGGCTGAACCCAATCATACAGGACAAGGTACCAACTCACCCCTCACTGCTGTAGCTAACACCCACAGCAACATCTCACCCCTCACTGCTATAGCTAACACCCACAGTGCCAACTCACCCCTCACTGGTATAGCTAACACCCTCAGCAACATCTCACCCCTCACTGCTATAGCTAACACCCACAGTGCCAACTCACCCCTCACTGCTATAGCTAACGCCCTCAGTGCCATCTCACCCCTCACTGCTATAGCTAACACCCACAGTGCCAACTCACCCCTCACTGCTATAGCTAACACCCACAGTGCCATCTCACCCCTCACTGCTATAGCTAACACCCACAGTACCAACTCACCCCTCACTGCTATAGCTAACACCCACAGTGCCATCTCACCCCTCACTGCTATAGCTAACTCCCACAACACCATCTCACCCCTCACTGCTATAGCTAACACCCACAGTACCATCTCACCCCTCACTGCTATAGCTAACACCCACAGTGCCATCTCACCCCTCACTGCTATAGCTAACTCCCACAACACCATCTCACCCCTCGCTGCTATAGCTAACACCCACAGTACCATCTCACCCCTCACTGCTATAGCTAACACCCACAGTGCCATCTCACCCCTCACTGCTATAGCTAACACCCACAGCACCATCTCACCCCTCACTGCTATAGCTAACACCCACAGTGCCATCTCACCCCTCACTGCTATAGCTAACACCCACAGTACCATCTCACCCCTCACTGCTATAGCTAACACCCACAGTGCCATCTCACCCCTCACTGCTATAGCTAACACCCACAGCACCATCTCACCCCTCACTGCTATAGCTAACACCCACAGTACCATCTCACCCCTCACTGCTATAGCTAACACCCACAGTGCCATCTCACCCCTCACTGCTATAGCTAACACCCACAGTACCAACTCACCCCTCACTGCTATAGCTAACACCCACAGTACCATCTCACCCCTCACTGCTATAGCTAACACCCACAGTACCAACTCACCCCTCACTGCTATAGCTAACACCCTCAGCACCATCTCACCCTCACTGCCATAGCTAACACCCACAGTACCATCTCACCCCTCACTGCTATAGCTAACACCCACAGTGCCATCTCACCCCTCACTGCTATAGCTAACACCCACAGTGCCATCTCACCCCTCACTGCTATAGCTAACACCCACAGTGCCATCTCACCCCTCACTGCTATAGCTAACACCCACAGTGCCATCTCACCCCTCACTGCATTGATATTATTTATAGTGTAGTTCATATCTGGAGAACTAAGCTATCGCCGATGACGTCATAAACGAAATGCGGTTTAAACAGATTATGCTGGACAACTTTTGTATGTGTTGAAATTTGTACACAATTTTAACTCTTAATCTCTCGTTATAAAGTGTTACTCAGTGCCGCACTTTTGTCGATGTCATATATTATTTAATACTAATATTACTGAAAGATCAGATGAGATTTAAGTAACTAATTTTTTTTCGGAGATCGGCGTTTCAGTCTGATGATTTTATGTTTTCCAGATGACCAAACAGTCATCCACAGAGAGCAAAGTGTCTCAAATGTTTGATCTTGCATTTAAGAAGAAAGATGTTGATGATGAAAAACGCCAACAGGTTAGTTTCGGAGCCCCAAACAACAGTGGGCCTTCACACAAGTTTCTATGATGTGTGTGATGGAAGTACGCCATATTGGAACTGGTGATGTTAGTGTTGCGGTCAACCATGCCCGGATATAAGCACTACGACGTCCTGAACTAGACAATAGCTAGAGCCTGAAGTTATTGTAAGGACATTAAAAATAACCCTTCGCTCACTGAGCTGTTCAACCCGTGGAAGTAAAGTCGGTCGACATAAAGGATTAGAACCAGGACTAAGACTGTAAGTGCTGTGCAAAGATTGGACATTTCTTTGTTGAAGACGAATATCACTCTCCAATGATATGTCCGCTGTACACAATCCTGAGAGCCAGCTACCTTCCGCCATGGGCTGTGAAATATGCTACAATAAACCTTTCTTGTTAGCCTGTTTAAATCAGGGCATAAGGAGAGTATTTGTAACCTAGCTGCATTTATCTACAAAGCTTCTGTTGTTAGGGAAGAAAACTTCTATAGTCTCTTCGAAGCCATCCTTACGTGTTGCATCTTGATTCTGTGTATATATCTTCTAGTACTGGTTCTCATGAGTTCGCATCGCATCGCTCTGTTTACTTTGTGTAGTTTTGTTATATAAATTTCCCCTCAATCTTTTATTATAGACGTTGTACCCAAGACAAAAAATTACGAAGACCACTTGTCGACAAGTTGAAAAGTACCTAAATCAACAAAGTTACTGAGAGTCTCAATGTGTCCATTACAATCTGTTTAATACTGTGGCATATTTATCACTGGATTGATGTCGTTAACCTCCAGGCGACGAACAACCTGATCGTGTTGGCGCGGGAGGAAGCTGGCGCCGACATGATCTTCAAGAACGGAGGCGTGAAGAACCTCAACTTCCTGTTGGACACGGAGAAGGACCGGGCGATACAGCTGACCGTCATCCGGGTCCTTGCCTGTCTGTCCAGGAATTCTCGCGTGCGGGTGAGTGGGTCACGTGGTCGTACCGCTAGGCGCGCCACACGGGATCAGTGTTGACAATTATGGACATATAATTAATAATAATTACGACATATAATACCTTATATCACACCAATTTTTTATATTGTTTATTGTAAATATTACACCCTATATTAAAGTCAGGTGGGGGGGGGGCGGCTTACCCATTGCCGCTAATCTGTGAATGTGCTGTGTGTCTCTAGGCCTGTGCCATCCTGGAGGAGGTGACCGTCAAGAAGATCTGCGCCCACGTGGCTCTCGACCACGACGAGATCTCCACGGCAACCGCCCACCTGCTGCAGAATCTCATCTACGCCGTGACCGAGATCGAGAAGTACAAGAAGGAGCGCGAGAACCACGAGGCGCAGCGGAAGGCCGACCCGGGCGCCAAGATGAGGGCCTACCCCTTCATCTCAGAGAAAATAGGTAGGTAGTGGCCACGTGGTGTGGGGACTGGCGCCAAGATGAGGGCCTACCCCTTCATCTCAGAGAAAATAGGTAGGTAGTGGCCACGTGGTGTGGGGACTGGCGCCAAGATGAGGGCCTACCCCTTCATCTCAGAGAAAATAGGTAGGTAGTGGCCACGTGGTGTGGGGACTGGCGCCAAGATGAGGGCCTACCCCTTCATCTCAGAGAAAATAGGTAGGTAGTGGCCACGTGGTGTGGGGACTGGCGCCAAGATGAGGGCCTACCCCTTCATCTCAGAGAAAATAGGTAGGTAGTGGCCACGTGGTGTGGGGACTGGCGCCAAGATGAGGGCCTACCCCTTCATCTCAGAGAAAATAGGTAGGTAGTGGCCACGTGGTGTGGGGACTGGCGCCAAGATGAGGGCCTACCCCTTCATCTCAGAGAAAATAGGTAGGTAGTGGCCACGTGGTGTGGGGACTGGCGCCAAGATGAGGGCCTACCCCTTCATCTCAGAGAAAATAGGTAGGTAGTGGCCACGTGGTGTGGGGACTGGCGCCAAGATGAGGGCCTACCCCTTCATCTCAGAGAAAATAGGTAGGTAGTGGCCACGTGGTGTGGGGACTGGCGCCAAGATGAGGGCCTACCCCTTCATCTCAGAGAAAATAGGTAGGTAGTGGCCACGTGGTGTGGGGACTGGCGCCAAGATGAGGGCCTACCCCTTCATCTCAGAGAAAATAGGTAGGTAGTGGCCACGTGGTTTGGGGACTGGCGCCAAGATGAGGGCCTACCCCTTCATCTCAGAGAAAATAGGTAGGTAGTGGCCACGTGGTGTGGGGACTGGCGCCAAGATGAGGGCCTACCCCTTCATCTCAGAGAAAATAGGTAGGTAGTGGCCACGTGGTGTGGGGACTGGCGCCAAGATGAGGGCTTACCCCTTCATCTCAGAGAAAATAGGTAGGTAGTGGCCACGTGGTGTGGGGACTGGCGCCAAGATGAGGGCCTACCCCTTCATCTCAGAGAAAATAGGTAGGTAGTGGCCACGTGGTGTGGGGACTGGCGCCAAGATGAGGGCCTACCCCTTCATCTCAGAGAAAATAGGTAGGTAGTGGCCACGTGGTGTGGGGACTGGCGCCAAGATGAGGGCCTACCCCTTCATCTCAGAGAAAATAGGTAGGTAGTGGCCACGTGGTGTGGGGACTGGCGCCAAGATGAGGGCCTACCCCTTCATCTCAGAGAAAATAGGTAGGTAGTGGCCACGTGGTGTGGGGACTGGCGCCAAGATGAGGGCCTACCCCTTCATCTCAGAGAAAATAGGTAGGTAGTGGCCACGTGGTGTGGGGACTGGCGCCAAGATGAGGGCCTACCCCTTCATCTCAGAGAAAATAGGTAGGTAGTGGCCACGTGGTGTGGGGACTGGCGCCAAGATGAGGGCCTACCCCTTCATCTCAGAGAAAATAGGTAGGTAGTGGCCACGTGGTGTGGGGACTGGCGCCAAGATGAGGGCCTACCCCTTCATCTCAGAGAAAATAGGTAGGTAGTGGCCACGTGGTGTGGGGACTGGCGCCAAGATGAGGGCCTACCCCTTCATCTCAGAGAAAATAGGTAGGTAGTGGCCACGTGGTGTGGGGACTGGCGCCAAGATGAGGGCCTACCCCTTTATCTCAGAGAAAATAGGTAGGTAGTGGCCACGCGGTATGGGGACTGGCGCCAAGATGAGGGCCTACCCCTTCATCTCAGAGAAAATAGGTAGGTAGTGGCCACGTGGTGTGGGAACTGGCGCCAAGATGAGGGCCTACCCCTTCATCTCAGAGAAAATAGGTAGGTAGTGGCCACGTGGTGTGGGAACTGGCGCCAAGATGAGGGCCTACCCCTTCATCTCAGAGAAAATAGGTAGGTAGTGGCCACGTGGTATGGGGACTGGCGCCAAGATGAGGGCCTACCCCTTCATCTCAGAGAAAATAGGTAGGTAGTGGCCACGTGGTGTGGGGACTGGCGCCAAGATGAGGGCCTACCCCTTCATCTCAGAGAAAATAGGTAGGTAGTGGCCACGTGGTGTGGGGACTGGCGCCAAGATGAGGGCCTACCCCTTCATCTCAGAGAAAATAGGTAGGTAGTGGCCACGCGGTGTGGGGACTGGCGCCAAGATGAGGGCCTACCCCTTCATCTCAGAGAAAATAGGTAGGTAGTGGCCACGCGGTGTGGGGACTGGCGCCAAGATGAGGGCCTTCCCCTTCATCTCAGAGAAAATAGGTAGGTAATGGCCACGTGGTGTGGGGACTGGCGCCAAGATGAGGGCCTACCCCTTCATCTCAGAGAAAATAGGTAGGTAGTGGCCACGTGGTGTGGGAACTGGCGCCAAGATGAGGGCCTACCCCTTCATCTCGGAGAAAGTAGGTAGGTAGTGGCCACGTGGTGTGGGGACTGGCGCCAAGATGAGGGCCTACCCCTTCATCTCAGAGAAAATAGGTAGGTAGTGGCCACGTGGTGTGAGGACTGGCGCCAAGATGAGGGCCTACCCCTTCATCTCGGAGAAAGTAGGTAGGTAGTGGCCACGTGGTGTGGTGACTGGCGCCAAGATGAGGGCCTACCCCTTCATCTCAGAGAAAATAGGTAGGTAGTGGCCATGTGGTGTGGGGACTGGCGCCAAGATGAGGGCCTACCCCTTCATCTCAGAGAAAATAGGTAGGTAGTGGCCACGCGGTGTGGTGACTGGCGCCAAGATGAGGGCCTACCCCTTCATCTCAGAGAAAATAGGTATGTAATGGTCACGTGGTGTGGGGACTGGCGCCAAGATGAGGGCCTGCCCCTTCATCTCAGAGAAAATAGGTAGGTAGTGGCCATGTGGTGTGGGGACTGGCGCCAAGATGAGGGCCTACCCCTTCATCTCAGAGAAAATAGGTAGGTAGTGGCCACGTGGTGTGGGGACTGGCGCCAAGATGAGGGCCTACCCCTTCATCTCAGAGAAAATAGGTAGGTAGTGGCCACGTGGTGTGGGGACTGGCGCCAAGGTGAGGGCCTACCCCTTCATCCCAGAGAAAATAGGTAGGTAGTGGCCACGTGGTGTGGGGACTGGCGCCAAGATGAGGGCCTACCCCTTCATCTCAGAGAAAATAGGTAGGTAGTGGCCACGTGGTGTGGGGACTGGCGCCAAGATGAGGGCCTACCCCTTCATCTCAGAGAAAATAGGTAGGTAGTGGCCACGTGGTGTGGGGACTGGCGCCAAGATGAGGGCCTACCCCTTCATCTCAGAGAAAATAGGTAGGTAGTGGCCACGTGGTATGGGGACTGGCGCCAAGATGAGGGCCTACCCCTTCATCTCAGAGAAAATAGGTAGGTAGTGGCCACGTGGTGTGGGAACTGGCGCCAAGATGAGGGCCTACCCCTTCATCTCAGAGAAAATAGGTAGGTAGTGGCCACGTGGTGTGGGGACTGGCGCCAAGATGAGGGCCTACCCCTTCATCTCAGAGAAAATAGGTAGGTAGTGGCCACGTGGTGTGGGGACTGGCGCCAAGATGAGGGCCTACCCCTTCATCTCAGAGAAAATAGGTAGGTAGTGGCCACGTGGTGTGGGAACTGTCTTGCTTCGGGTTATCAACGCGTGTGAACGACTTTAATATAAACCGGTAAATTAAATACTTGTGTACCTTTGTTTGGTAAGGCACTCGTTTATTTCCAACGGTCCACTTTAATACAAATTATTTAGAAAAAAACTCGGAAATACGGGAAAAAATTGAAAATCGTTTTGAGAAGGATTAGTCTACAGCCTGTATGCATTGAAGCACGTAACTATGGAAACGATGTTGACATTAGCAACATATAAAGTCCATGACATGCAATTCATTTGATGCATTGTTTTCTGATCAGATGTTGAGGCCCAGACACTCGTGGAAAGTATCTTCGTTGTCATGGTTCCCATGATAAACAACGCCAAGGTGTCGGGCTGCGGCCGCGACAATGTCATTGAGCTGCTCATCAAGGTCATCAGTCGCAAGGACGGCTTGGGCTGGGCCAAGATGTTCATTGAATGTGGAGGTAAGTGTCCCGGAGGGCAGGTGCCATGATTCAGGGGGCCGCCCCGATAGCTCAGTAGGTTAGAGCGCTCGCATTGAGTGCCCGGAGGGCAGGTGCCATGATTCAGGAGGCCGCCCCGATAGCTCAGTAGGTTAGAGCTCTCGCATTGAGTGCCCGGAGGGCAGGTGCCATGATTCAGGGGGCCGCCCCGATAGCTCAGTAGGTTAGAGCTCTCGCATTGAGTGCTCTGACCACCTGAGAGCCTGACGGCGCGTGGGTCGGTGGTTCGAGCCCCGCTGTGGTCATGTCTGTGTGGTCGCTGGATAAAGATCCCATGTCCTTCTTCGCAAAGAGTAGGGGGTTGCCCCCGGGGACCTGGCTCCACTCTACATTCCTTCTCTCATTGACGCGATGTGACCAACAGTGTGTAAAGGCTCCTGAATATACAACCAACCAACCATGATTCTATATAATGTGTATGTGTATTGGGTGGGAAGGTCTGGCCCTTCTAGCGCTGTCATTATAGGCGTTCATGACTTGTGTAATTTTTAGGCTTGTGCTCCTAGCTGTAGGTTATTCAATGTGCATCTAAGCTCTGTTCTGGGAACCTTCATGTCGCCTTTGGTAAGCAGGCTGAGCTGCAGACTAGCAGGTTGTGGGTTCGAACCCTGGCAACATAATATGGGTCATTATCCAACTCGATTTCATTGTCTCTTGAGATTTTATTGGAATTAATTGAGCTTTCCTGTGCACATGACATAAAACACTAACTTGGGATTTCTAGCTTTCCTTATACTGGTATATCTGTACGTGTTGTGTCCCTCTTCCATTGACTTGCATTCAGTCATCCTTCATCCTCCCTTGTGGCTCATTGGCCCACCTTCGCCCTCGTGTGGACAAAAGTTGGCTGAAACACCAGCTCCTTTCCCTTCCTTGACCTCGTGGCTCCACCATTGCGCCCGCTCCTGTAGGTATCCAGAACCTTTTGGAGACGGCGGGAACCATCCCGGAACACAAGCTGATCCCGATCACCCAGAATACCCGGATGCACACGTCGCTGCTCCTGTCCAAGGTGTACGACGACCTGATGTCGGACCAGGAGCGCGACCTCTACCGGGCGGCCGTCGACCTATTCTTCCGGTAGGTGTCGCTATCAAGTCATTAATGTACTAGCCACCTACACGGCGTATACACCAGGTATATATGGTATACACTGGACTAGATACAATTCGTGAATATTTATATTTGTGGGAGTATGTGTGATGAAGTGAGCATCCATGTTTTCTTTGTGAATCGCTCCCATATCTGAGGTAAGTGTAAAAGACGTTTTTTTTATCTTGTGTAGTATGTGTTAGATGACGTCTGTCGTATACTACGGTATTTGTGTGCATGTATTTCTCTTTATCTCAATGGGTTTTGTCGCGCTGCGGAAGTGAAATGATGCATGTATCTCTTTAACTGAATTAAGCTTGAAGTAAACACTTTCTTTGGATAAAGCACGTGTAATGACTATTTCTTCAGCTTCAACTGTTTCATATTTTCATGCATTTCTGTCTTTTCGTTGCCAGTGATTTATTCACAGACACCATCATGGACTCTAAGATAGAGGCTGTGCTGGCCCTGGGCGCGCTGCTACAGGTTAGTGGTCCGTGAGACACTGGTACACATCACCACACACTGGTTCACATCACCACACACTGGTACACATCACCACACACTGGTTCACATCACCAGACACTGGTACACATCACCACACACTGGTACACATCACCACACACTGGTACACATCACCACACACTGGTTCACATTACCACACACTGGTACACATCACCACACACTGGTACACATCACCACACACTGGTACACATCACACACTGGTACACATCACCACACACTGGTACACATCACCACACACTGGTTCACATCACCACACACTGGTACACATCACCACACACTGGTTCACATCACCACACACTGGTACACATCACCACACACTGGTTCGCATTACCACACACTGGTACACATCACCACACACTGGTACACATCACACACTGGTACACATCACCACACACTGGTACATACACATCACCACACACTGGTTCACATCACCACACACTGGTACACATCACCACACACTGGTTCACATTACCACACACTGGTACACATCACCACACACTGGTACACATCACCACACACTGGTTCACATTACCACACACTGGTACACATCACCACACACTGGTACACATCACACACTGGTACACATCACCACACACTGGTACACATCACCACACACTGGTACACGTCACCACACACTGGTTCACATTACCACACACTGGTACACATCACCACACACTGGTACACATCACACACTGGTACACATCACCACACACTGGTACACATCACCACACACTGGTACACATCACCACACACTGGTACACATCACCACACACTGGTACACATCACCACATACTGGTACACATCACCACACATTGGTACACATCACCACACACTGGTACACATCACCACACACTGGTACACATCACCACACACTGGTACACATCACCACACTGGTTCACATCACCACACACTGGTACACATCACCACAAACTGGTTCGCATCACCACACACTGGTTCACATCACCAAACACTGGTACGCATCACCACACACTGGTACGCATCACCACACACTGGTACGCATCACCACACACTGTCCATCGCCAAAACAATTCCAGTTCTTAATTTAATTTAAACATTTATTTTTTGCACCGACTGATTCAATGTAAATGCTCATTTCATTTGGCATGGCGTAGTGCAATATGATGTCCTCCCGCTTTGTTCTATCGCAGACATGTTTGTTTGTTGTCATAAACCCATCAAAAAAGATATGTGTACTCCCTAGCATGGCATTGAATTGTTAGATATCCGCTCTTCACAGGCTAAAGTGTGTCATGTTATTGTAATCTTCAACCAATTGTGAAGCAATTGCCAGAATTTAAGAACTTTATGACGCTTACCAGCAAAGTAAAAATCTTGAGAATGAGCCCTGAGGATATAGGTTTCTTTTTTGGACGAGTGAATATCTTTGCGGAAATCAAGACATTTATTAATCTAGAAAACCTAGTTGGGACGTATGTACCTTGTACCACAGCGTGGGTGACATTGTAATGATAGTACCACAGCGTGGGTGACATTGTAATGATAGTACCACAGCGTGGGTGACATTGTAATGAGGGTACCACAGCGTGGGTGACATTGTAATTATAGTACCACAGCGTGGGTGACATTGTAATGATAGTACCACAGCGTGGGTGACATTGTAATGATAGTTCCACAGCGTGGGTGACATTGTAATGATAGTACCACAGCGTGGGTGACATTGTAATGACAGTACCACAGCGTGGGTGACATTGTAATGACAGTACCACGGCGTGGGTGACATTGTAATTATAGTACCACAGCGTGGGTGACATTGTAATGATAGTACCACAGCGTGGGTGACATTTTAATGATAGTACCACAGCGTGGGTGACATTGTAATGATAGTACCACAGCGTGGGTGACATTGTAATGATAGTACCACAGCGTGGGTGACATTGTAATGACAGTACCACAGCGTGGGTGACATTGTAATGATAGTACCACAGCGTGGGTGACATTGTAATGATAGTACCACAGCGTGGGTGACATTGTATTGACAGTACCACAGCGTGGGTGACATTGTAATGATAGTACCACAGTGTGGGTGACATTGTAATGACAGTACCACAGCGTGGGTGACATTGTAATGATAGTACCACAGCGTGGATGACATTGTAATGATAGTACCACAGTGTGGGTGACATTGTAATGATGGTACCACGTGTTTGAGCTGTGGTCACTTACCATACCCTTGTTTCTGCCCCCCCCCCCCGGCCCCCAACCCCATAGGGACCCCTGGAGGTGGGTAACAGTATCCTGGGTCGGGACGGCGTTCTGGAGCTGATCCTGGCTCTCGTCGACTCCGGAAACGCCATCCACACGGTGAGCAATCTGGATCCATGGATCATGTCTAACATGGCGATATCCCGTCTGTGTTTTTATTTACATATGATGTCATATGAGTTGATAATGCTGACTTTATGACATGTGTGTTATTGTTGGTATTCAAGTTCTAATGTAATGTATTATATAATGCCAGCAAGATAAATTGTTGTATACACTTTCCACTGTGATCATAATTCTGATCATCTGCCGCTGGTGTTCCTAGCCTTAACGTTCATTTCTTGCTGAAAAATTGCTAAGATTTGTTCGCAAGCGTGCATTGGTAAATACAAGTATTACCCAGCGTTACCTGCCTGCAAATGTGACAACTATATTATGGACAGTTTACTGTATTTGTGGTTTCAGAAATACGCGATAGAGGCGCTGGTGCACTCAGCCTCCAAAAAGGACAAGGTGAACTCCATCATCAAGCAGGCCACACCCGTCCTGAAGGAACTCTACCAGTCTCAGAACGACTCCATCAAAGTCAGGGCCCTCGTGGTGAGTCACATATTGATACTTCAGTCAGGGCCCTCGTGGTGAGTCACATATTGATACTTAAGTCAGGGCCCTCGTGGTGAGTCACATATTGATACTTCAGTCAGGGCCCTCGTGGTGAGTCACATATTGATACTTAAGTCAGGGCCCTCGTGGTGAGTCACATATTGATACTTCAGTCAGGGCCCTCGTGGTGAGTCACATATTGATACTTAAGTCAGGGCCCTCGTGGTGAGTCACATATTGATACTTAAGTCAGGGCCCTCGTGGTCAGTCACCTATTGATACTTAAGTCAGGGCCCTCGTGGTGAGTCACATATTGATACTTAAGTCAGGGCCCTCGTGGTGAGTCACATATTGATACTTAAGTCAGGGCCCTCGTGGTGAGTCACATATTGATACTTAAGTCAGGGCCCTCGTGGTGAGTCACATATTGATACTTAAGTCAGGGCCCTCGTGGTGAGTCACATATTGATGCTTAAGTCAGGGCCCTCGTGGTGAGTCACCTATTGATACTTAAGTCAGGGCCCTCGTGGTGAGTCACATATTGATACTTAAGTCAGGGCCCTCGTGGTGAGTCACATATTGATACTTCAGTCACAGTCTTTTGAACTCCCTGAGAAATCTCTAAGCGTTGACGTTCGAAAGAAAAACAACTACATGTACATAATTGCCATTTAAACTGTATAAGCATAGTGTAGCAGTGGTTTGACTAGTAACTTCTATTTTCATCATCATTAATTTATGCTTTCCCCTTCAATAAATTAACTATGTTAATATGTTGCGGCGTTTGTTTCTTGTAGGGTCTCTGTAAGCTGGGCTCTTTCGGCGGAAGTGACGTCAGCTCCAAGAGTTTCGCCGATGGATCGACGTCGACTCTAGCCAAGGCGTGCCGGAAGTAAGTGTAACCCGGGGCAACGAATAGATCGGTGACCTGTAGTGCTTCAGTGGCAATGTCCCTCCTCAGGTAATTCCTACCCATTTCACTTCAAGTATGCCACTGTGTGTCACATGTGATGAAAGAGCCTCACTGGCTCAGTCGGTAGACAGGCTGAGATGCAGACCAACAGGTCGTGGGTTCGATCCCCGGCATCTGCATATGGAGGATACTTCGTCTAAGCCCATCTCATTGTCACGGGATGTTTCTCGGCCCTCTACATCCGTTATGTACACTAAAGTGTTTCAAGGCGCCAACTTTGATGTCTTCCCTTACGACATACAAATAGTTGGTTTTAATTATGCCAACTGGTTAATAGGTCTGCTAAGTGTGTGTGTTTGGCTTATTGAGGTGTTTGTGATTGACAGGTTCCTGTGTAATGCGGCCAAGGACGTGGATCTCCGCAAGTGGGCGGCCGAGGGGCTGGCTTACCTCACCCTCGACGGCGACGTCAAGGAGGAGGTGGTCCTCGACACGGGCGCCCTGCACTCCCTGATTGACCTGGCCAAGGTAAGGAGGAGGTGGTCCTCGACACGGGCGCCCTGCACTCCCTGATTGACCTGGCCAAGGTAAGGAGGTGGTGGTCCTCGACACGGGCGCCCTGCACTTCCTGATTGACCTGGCCAAGGTAAGGAGGAGGTGGTCCTCGGCACGGGCGCCTTGCACTCCCTGATTGACCTGGCCAAGGTAAGGAGGAGGTGGTCCTCGACACGGGCGTCCTGCACTCCCTGATTGACCTGGCCAAGGTAAGGAAGTGGTGGTCCTCGACACGGGCGCCCTGCGCTTCCTGATTGACCTGGCCAAGGTAAGGAGGTGGTGGTCCTCGACACGGGCGCCCTGCACTCCCTGATTGACCTGGCCAAGGTAAGGAGGAGGTGGTCCTCGACACAGGCGCCCTGCACTCCCTGATTGACCTGGCCAAGGTAAGGAGGAGGTGGTCCTCGACACAGCGCCCTGCACTCCCTGATTGACCTGGCCAAGGTAAGGAGGAGGTGGTCCTCGACACGGGCGCCCTGCACTCCCCGATTGACCTGGCCAAGGTAAGGAGGAGGTGGTCCTCGACACAGGCGCCCTGCACTCCCTGATTGACCTGGCCAAGGTAAGGAGGAGGTGGTCCTCGACACAGGCGCCCTGCACTCCCTGATTGACCTGGCCAAGGTAAGGAGGAGGTGGTCCTCGACACGGGCGCCCTGCACTCCCCGATTGACCTGGCCAAGGTAAGGATGAGGTGGTCCTCGACACAGGCGCCCTGCACTCCCTGATTGACCTGGCCAAGGTAAGGAGGAGGTGGTCCTCGACACGGGCGCCCTGCACTCCCCGATTGACCTGGCCAAGGTAAGGAGGCGGTGGTCCTCGACACGGGCGCCCTGCACTCCCCGATTGAAGTGATGCAGTTCGAAGTAGTTAATTATCCAAGTATCGAAGTAATTACTTTTCCAAGCATCGAAGTAATTAATTATCCAAGTAGTAATGATCGAAATGATTAATTATCGAAATAATTAATTATGGAAGTAATTAATTATGGAAGTATCCAAGTAGTTAATTATCGAAGTATCGAAGTAATTAATTATCGATGTAATTAATTATCAAAGTATCGAAGTAATGATCCATTAAACCGGTTTTCGCTTGCATGCGGCTGATACGTACCATGAGCCGATCTGTACCGGGATCTCGTGTCTGCTATCCTCGTCAGGTGCCAGACAAGGGGACAGTCTACCCGGTCTCGCAGATTCTCGTGAACCTCTCGAACAGCTACGACGTGGAACATCCCGAGCCCGAGATGGTGGAGCTCGCCAAGTTCGCGAAGCACCACATACCAGAGCCCCACGAGAAGGTCAGAGTCCGCCCTCACCCGCCATAAAGGCCTACCCCCACCTCCATCTTAGGGCCACCCCAACCCAACCATAGTAATACCCTCCCTTATGTTACTTCTGTCAATATGTGCATTCGTATCCGGTTTATGTGTAAAGTTTTGAGCTGACCTTACAGGCCCTATATCATACGTACCCTCAACTTTATATCTACCGATAGTTTAATGTGTACAGTTTATGGAATTAAACTTGTAATACTACCTTGCTTCTTTTCCTTTTCTGTTTATGTGTATCACAAAGTGCGTTGTAATACTTGGTGATACGAACAAATTTAATATTGTAAATGCCTATTACCGATCATATGGGTTTGAACTATGAAGCCGTGACCTCCTACAACATTTCTCAGATGAAAGATCACCTGTGACCTGATGTGTTTAATGCCCCCCCCCCCTCCCCACACCCTCCAGGACTCCGAGGAGTATGTCCGGGAGCGGATCAAGAAGCTGGTGGAGGCGGGCATGGTGAACGCTCTGGTGGCCTTCTCCAAGACCGAGAGTGACAGCAGCAAGGAACTGCTCAGTCGGTCAGTCCCACAGCCTCACCCCTATCTCAGTCCCACGGCCTCACCCCTGTCTCAGTCCCACAGCCTCACCCCTGTCTCAGTCCCACAGCCTCACCCCTGTCTCAGTCCACAGCCTCACCCCTGTCTCAGTCCCACAGCCTCACCCCTGTCTCAGTCCCACAGCCTCACCCCTGTCTCAGTCCCACAGCCTCACCCCTGTCTCAGTCCCACGGCCTCACCCCTGTCTCAGTCCCACAGCCTCACCCCTGTCTCAGTCCCACAGTCTCAACTGAGCGTTAAATGCACTCCTGTCTCAGTCGCTCAGTCCCCACAGCCACACAACTTGCCTGAGCGTTAAAGTCACCCCTGTCTCAATCGGGTAGATCCACAGCCACGCAACAAAGCGTTAAAGTCACCCCTGCCTCAATCGATCTGTCCCCACAGCCTCACAGCCTTCCTGAGCGTTAAAGTCACCGTTGTTTCAATCGGGCAGTTCCACAGCCACGCAACAAAGCGTTAAAATCACCCATGCCTCAATCGGTCAATCCCCACAGCCTCACAACTCGTCTGAGCTTGACAGTCACCCCTGCATCACTCTGGCAGTTCCACAGCCACGCAACTAATCCATTAAAGTCACTTCTGTCTCAGTCCCACAGCCTCACAACTTGCCTGAGCGTTGAAGTCACCCCTGTCTCAGTCCCACAGCCTCACAACTTGTCTGAGCGTTAAAGTCACTTCTGTCTCAGTCCCACAGCCTCACAGCAAAACGTTAAAGTCACCCCTGCCTCAGTCTAACAGCCTCATAACAAGACGATAAAGTCGCCCCTGCCTCGGTCCCACAGCCTCACAACAAAGTGTTAAGGTCACCTCTGTCAGAGTGCCACAGCCTCACAACTTGTCTGAGCGTTAAAGTCACCCCTGTTTCAGTCTCGCAGCCTCACAACTAAGCGTTAAAGTCACCCCTGTTTCAGTCTCGCAGCCTCACAACTAAGCGTTAAAGTCACCCCTGTTTCAGTCTCACAGCCTCACAACTAAGCGTTAAAGTCACCCCTGTCTCAGTCTCACAGCCTCACAACTAAGCGTTAAAGTCACCCCTGTCTCAGTCTCACAGCCTCACAACTAAGCGTTAAAGTCACACTTGTCTCAGTCGGTCAGTCCCCGCAGCTAGCCATACAACTAGGCGTTAAAGTCACTCTTTTTTCAGTTTGTAAGTCCCCGCAGCCATACAACTAAGTGTTAAAGTCACCCCTGTCTCAGTCTCACAACCTCACAACTAAGTCATCCTTGTCCCAGTCGGTTAGTCCCCACACTACTAAGCGATCTGAATCTTCTTAGATTCGGTTACGTACCAATCTTACAAATACGGCAATACGAATCACCCATATTTACGTTGCTTTAATTATACCCGGTAGCCCTAATTCACTCAATTTACATTGCACATTTTGCAATACTACATATTTGAACTCTATTTGGTATTTATAAAATATCATTTATCCTAGTTGGCTTGAGATCTATTCAAAAAGTAGCTTGCGCAGTTTGATTGCATGACGTCTATATCATAACCATAAGAGCTCGCCAGAGAGGTGTGTCTGATCACGGCCTTTACTGTTTGTAGCGTCTACCTGGCGGTGAGCGAGGTGGAGGGATACCGAGGGTTGTTGGTCCAGCAGGGAGGAGCAAAGGTCAGTCACCATGACAACCATATGTATAACTCTCACCGAGGTCAATATATTGATACTGATGGATTATTGATGTCAAAATTACTTGATATCGTGCATTTACCATTTTTTGGGCATTTTTAGAGTTTTTGTTTCTGGGTTAAAATTGTGGTATTTCCATGAAAGCATTTGATTCACATTGATGTGTCGTTTTACAAAACCCCTGGTTGCAAGATTGTTTTTTGGTTTTAACGGTAAAACATTCCGTAACGAAGGGTATAACCCCGAACCTCATAGTGCACTTAGTTTTTGATATTATTAACGTTCGATGATCATGATGTATGTATCTCTCGTGTTAGAACCCACGAAACGGATTATTATAATACATAGCAAGTTATACGTGAACTATCATGACAAGATGATACGCACTAACATGAAAGAACGGCCGGATAATGGCATCTCAACAAATACGTAGTGGATTGTATACATAAAGAAAAGCCGTTTGTACTTCAATGCGGGTTTTAATATTTCTTTTGCGTCTAAAAGCACCGTACCCTGATTCAGGCTGTACACCTTGCATTTGCCATAATAAGTGTACACATGTGTACACATATTCACGGTTTGGTAAATGGTGTGGGTGTCTCACTACAGGCGCTGATTCCCCTGGCCCTGGAGGGCACGGACAAGGGCCGGACCAAGGCGGCCCTGGCCCTCGCCAAGGTGGCCATCACCACCAACCCTGAGATCGCCTTCCCCGGACCCAGGGTCAGTCAGTCAACACACACCTTCAAACCCTCGCCTTGCCGCCATGTCAAGGGGCCGTTTTCATAACTAGTATAACTGACGCGTGAATAATATTAGTCTATTATTGTAGGCGTTAAAGTCCCCCCGTCCCAGTCGGTCAGTCCCCACAGCCTCACAACTAAGCGTAAAATTCAGCCCTGCCCCAGTCGGTCAGTTCACACAGCCTCACAAATAGGCGTTAAAGTCACCCCTGCCTCAGTCCGTCAGTCACACAACTAATCGTTAAAGTCACGCCTGTCTTAGTCCGTCAGTCTCCACAGCCTCACAACTAATCGTAAAAGTCACCCTGTCTCAGTCCGTCAGTCACACAACTAAGCGTTAAAGTCACCCCTGTCTCAGTCGGTCAGTCCCCACAGCCTCACAACTGAGCGTTAAAGTCACCCCTGTCTCAGTCCCCACAGCCTCAAAAATAAGCGTTGAAGTCCCCCTTGTATGTGTCGGTCAGTCCCCACAGACACAACTAGGCGTTAAAGTCACCCCTGTCTCAGTCGGTCAGTCCCCACAGCCACAACTAGGCGTTAAAGTCACCCCTGTCTCAGTCGGTCAGTCCCCACAACCTCTCAACTAAGTGTTAAAGTCACCCCTGTCTCAGTCCCCACAGCCTCAAAAATAAGCGTTGAAGTCCCCCTTGTATGTGTCGGTCAGTCCCCACAGACACAACTAGGCGTTAAAGTCACCCCTGTCTCAGTCGGTCAGTCCCCACAGCCACAACTAAGCGTTAAAGTCACCCCTGTCTCAGGCGGTCAGTCCCCACAACCTCACAACTAAGTGTTAAAGTCCCCTCTTGTCAGTCGGTCTTAGGCTCGTGGCGACAGAATTTCTAATCCCAAAGTTATGTGTACTTAAATATTGGTAATGTTTCTCAAAATGAGTTGACTTTGACTCATTTTCTGAGTCAGTGGAACTGATCTATCATCATGACATCGCCTCATACTCCTGCTGTGAACCTATTGTTCTGCCATACGGGGGGCCGGCCCGGTAGCTCAGTGGGTTAGAGTGCTCGCCTTGAATGCTCTGGTCACATGAGCCTAACGGCACGTGGATCGATGGTTGGAGTCCCGCTGTGGTCATGTCTGTGTGGTCGCAGGTTAAAGATCCCAGGTCTTTCTTCGCAAAGAGTAGGGGGTTAAAGCAATATACTTCTTCTGCCATCTTACATTTTTTACATTTTAGAATCAAGACTAAAAGTATCTCAAAATTTATGACGCCTATGTTTTTATATCTCTTTGAGTCTGTAAAACAAACATTTCAACATAAAACTGCGCGGTTTATTTATATCGCGCGCGGACGTGATAGCGAGCCGCGGTCGACATCACACACAAAATAGCGAACTGCGAACAGGTGCGCAGGAATATAAAGCCGGCCACCAACTTCTGCTCCGTTGACCAAAATGCTTCTCTTCGGATAGCCCGCAGGCCTTCAGGGTTTAAATGCAAGACAGAATGTACTTATTTGAAAACATGGAGAAGAGGTTGGTAATACAAAAAATTACGAAATATATTGCTTTAACCCTGGGGACATGGCTCCACTCTCTCTTTGGCTCCACTCTCCCTTTGACGCGGTATGACCAAAAGTGGTTAACGCGTCCTGAATATACAACCAACCATCTGCCATACTGTTGTCTCACGCCCGCCCCCCTCCCCCCTTATCTTGCTATGTTACAGGCCTGTGATGTTGTCCGACCGCTGATTCAGCTCTTACACAGCGATAGGAATGCCCTGGAGAACTTCGAGGCGCTTCTGGCACTCACCAACCTGGCGTCCATGAGCGAGAGCGTCAGGTAGGTGGATCTCACTCCTGGCACTGACCAACCTGGCGTCCATGAGCGAGAGCGTCAGGTAGGTGGATCTCACTCCTGGCACTCACCAACCTGGCGTCCATGAGCGAGAGCATCAGGTAGGGGGCGCGCACGGCGGGGAGAGTGGTACGGAGGGATATGAGTATGTCACAATGGTAGACATTATATAGCGAGATGACAATGGCAGCAGTTATAATGTCACATTATATAGCGAGATGACAATGGCAGCAGTTATAATGTCACATTATATAGCGAGATGACGATGGCAGCAGTTATAATGTCACATTATAATGTGAGATGACAATGGCAGCAATTATAATGTCACATTATATAGTGAGATGACACTGGCAGCAATTATAATGTCACATTATATAGTGAGATGACAATGGCAGCAGTTATAATGTCACATTATATAGTGAGATGACACTGGCAGCAATTATAATGTCACATTATAATGTGAGATGACAATGGCAGCAGTTATAATGTCACATTATATAGCGAGATGACAATGGCAGCAGTTATAATGTCACATTATATAGTGAGATGAAAATGGCAGCAGTTATAATGTCACATTATATAGCGAGATGACAATGGCAGCAGTTATAATGTCACATTATATAGCGAGATGACAATGGCAGCAGTTATAATGTCACATTATATAGTGAGATGACAATGGCAGCCGTTATAATGTCACATTATATAGCGAGATGACAATGGCAGCAGTTATAATGTCACATTATATAGCGAGATGACAATGGCAGCAGTTATAATGTCACATTATATAGTGAGATGACAATGGCAGCAGTTATAATGTCACATTATATAGCGAGATGACAATGGCAGCAGTTATAATGTCACTTTATATAGTGAGATGACAATGGCAGCAGTTATAATGTCACATTATAATGTGAGATGACAATGGCAGCAGTTATAATGTCACATTATATAGTGAGATGACAATGGCAGCAATTATAATGTCACATTATAATGTGAGATGACAATGGCAGCAGTTATAATGTCACATTATATAGCGAGATGACAATGGCAGCAGTTATAATGTCACATTATATAGCGAGATGACAATGGCAGCCGTTATAATGTCACACTATATAGTGAGATGACAATGGCAGCAGTTATAATGTCACATTATATAGCGAGATGACAATGGCAGCAGTTATAATGTCACATTATATAGTGAGATGACAATGGCAGCAATTATAACGTCACATTATAATGTGAGATGACAATGGCAGCAGTTATAATGTCACATTATATAGTGAGATGACAATGGCAGCAATTATAATGTCACATTATAATGTGAGATGACAATGGCAGCAGTTATAATGTCACATTATATAGTGAGATGAAAATGGCAGCAGTTATAATGAGCGTATCGAAGTCTTTCGTTACCTGGCGTCACGCCATGTTTCCTATTAACTCCCGATGAGTGACGTGTTTGTTCTGGATCTCCGTGGGCAGGAAGCGGATCCTGAAGGAGAAGGGGTTGATCCAGATCGAGTTCTTCTGCTTCGAGGAGCATGAGCAGATCCGGAGGGCGGCCGTGGAGTGTCTCTGCAACATGATCATGAGTCCGGAGGTAAGCCAGCCCACGCCACTGGCGTCCTGTGCACATGTTTAACTTGTAATGCAATAATAATAACACTTCAGTATTAAGAGATATATATATGTTAGTAAATGGAAAGGTAGTAAGCCGTGTGTCCAAGGGTGTAAAAATGCAATGTTTTACTATCAAATTGAAAAATATATTTTTCATGGTAAAGGTGGGTAAGGTTTAGAGATGTTCGATAAAACTCTGCGCCATATCCTCGATGGCCAGTAAGCTAAGGTAGAGACATCGGTCCTGTATGAAACCACCGCTACGCTTAGGTTAGTATGTACTGTGTTGTGCTGCCTACGAAATTAAAAAGTACGTAACGTGCAGCGAACAGAAAAAATTAAAAGACAACCTAATAAAACTTTTTCGTTCTCCAGAGGTCGTTTCTCCAGTCGATTTTTGTTTAGTTCGTGACAATATACCTTCGTAACACTGGTGAAGCTATGGACATGTGTAGCAATTATGTTATGCAAATGATATCATAAAAATGATATCATAGAAATGATATCATAGAAATGACATCATAGAAATGACATCATAGAAATGACATAGAAATGATATGGAAATAACACCATAGAAATGATATCATAGAAATGACACCATAGAAATGACACTATGGAAATGATGCTATGGTACTGAGGCTATGGTGTGGTTGTGGTGTCCCAGGTCCAGGAGTTGTTCAAGGGTGAGAACGACCGCATCAAGCTGTTGTTGCTGTACTGTGGGGAGGAGGATGCTGGGCTGGTGCGGGCCGCGGCGGGGGCTCTGGCCATGCTGTCCGCCGAACAGGACCCCGCCATCTGCAACAAGATCATCACGGTAAGTCAGAACCCCACAGACAAGATACATCTTTACTTCCCGTACCAGGTCCGGCGTGTGTACGGCGCATAGTGTAGACGTCTAAATAGAGCTAAATAAAATCAAGAAAGGACCTAAAATAAAGAAACCTTGTTGATGTTTGCAATTTAATGTCTTCCGATGATAGCCATATGTTGCATGTGCAGCTTGCTAGTGTGAAGATAGATATCTATAGATTTCCATAATCGTACAGCAAGTTGTGACATCAGGCAGACAGAATATATGTTATATTGTTAAGAATATACAACTGTGCAAGAGAGGGATCATGCTAGAAGAGGGATGACCGGTTTCCATTTTCTTAGAAATATTGTCTCGCTACGGTATCGTTCTGTTATTCCAAATTTTTCTATATCGTAATAATATTTAATACAATTTATCAAGCCACAGAGAACAGGGGTGACCTGAGCCCATTTACACTGATAGATATATTTTTTTCCAATGATAATTATATGGTTAAGCAGGCGAGAAAACGGCGCGGTTGTCACTCCTAACATCACAGTCTGAGCCGAAATGAATGTGCCAATGTCTTCTTCAGTGAGATTTCTAAACAAAGCTATAAATTCTGACCATAATGACTTCACTGGTTGACAATAATAAAATAGATGTTCTATCGTCTCACACTCGTTACCGCAAAAGCCACACATATCAGAGTTAACTATTTTACTCATGTATAAGAACTTATTCGTTACGGTTGTTCTGTGTAAAATCATAAACTGAAAACTTCTCGTTCTCTCATCCGTAGTGGCGTTCACCGGTAATTTATATAATGTTTTCCATGTATCCCTTTCTATTTGTACACCTAAAATATCTGACCATTTACGCTCATTATTCCGCCCGTATGTCAGTGATTTAACTAATGTTTTATAAGTTTCGTTGCACACACGCTTCATCTGCTTTATATGATTCGTAAATTTACAAACAACTGATTTTAGCTTTATACCTTAACATTTCATATTTCCATTCTCTGGGAATAGAATGGATCAGCCCGTAGAAATCCGCAAAATTTATGCGGATATCAAACTTTATGCAAAAATCATTCCAGCCCATGAACTCCCCTTGTTCGTTAATAACATCATTAGCAAAAACTATACCTTTCTTGATAAATTCGGTCTTTCTACATATAACATTTTCATTAGTCATAAAATAAGTATTCCACAAAGGATACTCCTACACATTACGGGTAATCTCAATATCCTTGCTCACTTGCCGGTAGCAGTACCAGGAATTAAAAACATCAGCCCAAAATGGGTTTTCTACCTTAATAAAATTTCTTAATAAATGCAAATCTAATTCCCAACAATGTACTTTTTCACCACAAATAGTATCACAGAACAAATCTTGCCATGCTCCATCTTGCCGGATAAGTTTTTGAATCCAAGTCAATTTCAAAGCTTGCAACATGTATTTTGTATGCGTAAGGTTAACGCCCCCCTCTTCTATTGACTGGGCCATTCTATTTAACGAGAGCTTAGGTTTTTTCTTGTTCCAAACAAAATTTCGAATGGCACCGTCAATTTTGTCTAGATAACGCTTTTCCGGCATAGGTAGAGCAGACATCACATGTATCAATTTCGGCAAGGCAAGAGTTTTTACTACTGTGACCCGACCACGGAGCGAAAGCCTTCGTTTACTGTATGCATTCAATATCTTTTCAAATTCGGCAATTTTGGACTCATAATTTATCATTACCATCTTCTTTAAGTCAACATGAAAACTTATTCCTAACAACCGAAACTCCTTTACCCAAGTCAATGGCAAATCTGGACATATGTTCTGTTTTTCTTGTTCAAACTTCCCAAGCCATATAGCATTAGTTTTGTCAACATTAATTTTCAGTCCAGAGCAGTAATGGAAGGCCTTCAGTTTCCGTAAAGCATTTCTAACGGATGACTCACTACCATCTAATAAAAGAAACGTATCATCCGCGTACTGTCCAATCTTATATTCTTTCTTTCCAACAATTATGCCCTTAATATTATTATCTTGCTTAATAGCCATTGCCAAAGGCTCAATGGACAAAATAAATAAATATGGCGATAATGGGTCGCCCTGTCTACAGCCTCTTCCGAGAGCAAAAAACTGTGAAAAAGTCCCATTATTAATGACACAACTCTCAGGACATCCATATAAAATATTGAACCACCTCATAAAAGATTCTCCGAAGCCATATGACCGTAATACTTGACGTATATAACTCCAACTTAACGTATCGAACGCTTTTTCAAAATCTATAAGCAGAAGCATACCAGATTTTCTATTCTGAATTAAATAGTGCATGATATCATAGATCAATCTAGTGTTTTCTCCTATAAATCTATTTTGAATAAAACCTTTCTGATCCGAACTGATTATTTCCGGGAGCACATTTTTTAATCTGTGAGCGAAAATACCTGATAATATTTTATAATCAGCGTTAAGAAGAGAGATAGGGCGCCAATTCTTTAAATATTCTCGCGGCTTATCGCCCTTGGGCAAACAAGTTATAATCCCTTGTCGTTGAGTAATCGACAGAGAACCTGTTACATATGCATATCGAAGACTTCTAACCAAATAGACACCTATATCGGTCCAGAAAAAATTATAAAAATCAATAGGGAACCCATCACTTCCTGGCGACTTGTTATTTTTCATGTTTTTAACTACTTGAAGTATTTCTCTGCTTTCGATATCGACATCACATAACTCCTTTAATGTATCATCGAGACATTTAATATTTTTATCGTTAAAAAAACCCGGCATTTGTTCCGATGCCTGGGCATAGTCACAGTTCGCATATAACTTCTCGTAATAACCCTTTTGTTCTTGAATTATTCTCTCCTGATCCAATATCAATTCTTTGCCAACAACTAGTTTATTTATAAGCTTGTTAACATAGTTACGCTTTTCAAGATTACAAAAATATTTGCTCGGCTTTTCTCCTTCTTCATAAAACTGTGACCTTGCCCTCAAAATGATTCCCTTGATTTTTGGCAGTCTCAATTTCTCTAGCTTCTCTTTTAGAATTTCCAACCCACTATGGTCACCGGTACTAGATTCTTCAAGCTGCTGAATTCTCAGCTCCAGCGACTTTTCTTCTTTTAATTCAATCTTCTTCTTATAACTGGAATAGCTGATTGTACTACCTCGTATCTCCATTTTTAACATTTCGAAAAACATTTGGTCATTAATAGTAAGGTTAACAATTTCCCGTTTTGAACAGTCACCGGAGCTACTATACATATCAACAGTTTTCGCGATACATGCCTTCACCAGCTTTACATAGTCAACGTCTCGCAATAAAGATGTATTAAATTTCCAGAAGCCTTTACCTCTCTCCGCTAAATAAAAATCTAAATCAATTGTAACCAAAGAGTGATCTGTTCTATATCCTGGCTTTATGTCGGCGCCTTTCATCATTGCATGAATATCCGCAGTTACTAAATAAAAATCTAATCTAGCGCGTTGTGATTTGCGCTGCGAGTTGGTCCAAGTGAAGCGTCTCATGTTCGGGTGATTCACACGCCAGCAATCTAACAATTCTAACCTTTCTATTAAATTCAATACAGTTCTCTTCGCTTTAACGTTATTTTCTCTGACATAACCCCGCGTATCACATTTATAGTCCAGCACCAAGTTCTAATCTCCACATATGATAATGCTCGTATTCTCAAGCTTGTCTATTTTCTCTAACAGTTCCTCATAAAACGCAGGACAATCTTTATTCGGACCATAAATAGTAACCAATGTCAATCTTTTACTGCAGAGCGTGACGTCTAATAATAACAGATTTCCAGCTTCATCAGTATCCGTGCCATGCACAGTGTATTCAAACGTATTCCTTAACAGGATAGCAACCCCCCTAGCATGTGACGAATTGGAGTTAAAATAGCACGTTCCGTCGAATTCTTCTTTTAAAGCACTTTGTTTCAATTCATCCAAATGGATATCTTGCAGACAATACACGCAGGCATTTTTCCCTACAAGCCAGTTAAGAACATCAACTTTTTTTGCGGCATTGCAAGTCCCCTAACGTTTATGCTAAAAATAGACAGGTGACTCATGTTCACGTTATTCTAATGTAAAAGTCAATTATTACTGTAACTCTCATCATAGATGTCTTTGTCACATTGCTTTGTACGATTATGGATTTCATTGTTCGAGTATAAATTACGGGATTTAGATTATATAAATTTAAACCAAGTACCACCAAATAGCGATAACAAAAAATTAAAGGGGAAAAAAAGAAGAAAAAAAGAAAAAATCACCCAAGGGCCCCCAGCGGTAGAACGAGGGTCCCAGCGGTGCACATGGGTTGCCTATCTTCTATTTACAATATGCCCAGTTCTCTGTTATTGACTCGCGTTTCATTGTCACGTGCATAAACATTGCACCAATGCTCTCTGTGAGCAGTAATAACATGAGCAACTAACGGATCTCGGCCCGTGGCTGCACAACAACAACTCTCTCTCGAGTAACATTACATCGCACTTGACCAACAGCAAATTGAAAAACACTATGTATATATGATATCAGCCTATATTACTAAGATTTGTAATCAATGAGCGCGAAACAGCGGCACTCAACAAAAAAACACAATATAACTATTACTATTATTTTTATTATCGGTGTTATGATGATTATTATTATTATTATTATTACTTTACTATTATTATTATTATTATTAATTTTATTCCGCAGTGCTCCACTCAGTGGTTTGAGATCCTGCAGGGTCTGGCGGCCAATGACCTGGTCGACATCCAGCATCGCGGCGCCTTCATCCTCGCCAACCTGATGGCCGCCAGCAAGGAAATCGCCGCCCGCATCGTCGACAGCAACCTGCTCGAGGTGCTCATGGCCCTCTCCAAGGTCAAGGAGCCGGAGCGCCAGCCAGCCCGAGACCTGGCGGCCGGCGCCCTCCAGGCCGCCGTGGACTATGAACTCATCAAACCATTGAAGTAATAGCCATGGGGGGTGTGGGTGGTGATGGGAAGAGCGCCCTCCAGGCAGCCGTGGACTACGAACTCATCAAACCATTGAAGTAATAGTCATGGGAGGGTGTGGGTGGTGATGGGAAGAGCGCCCTCCAGGCAGCCGTGAACTACGAACTCATCAAACCATTGAAGTAATAGCCATGGGGGGGAGGGGGGGGGTGGTGATGGGAAGAGCGCCTTCCAGGCAGCCGTGGACTACGAACTCATAAAACCATTGAAGTAATAGCCATGGGGGGTGTTGGTGGTAATAGGAAGAGCGCCCTCCAGGCAGCCGTGGACTACGAACTCATCAAACCATTGAAGTAATAGTCAGGGGGGGGGTGTGAGTGGTGAAGGAAAGAGCGCCCTCCAGGCCGCCGTGGACTACGAACTCATCAAGCCAATGAAGTAATAGCCAGGGGGTGTGGGTTGTGAAGGGAAGAGCGCCCTCCAGGCAGCCATGGAATATGAACTGATCAAGCCATTGAAGTAATAGCCAGGGGGTGTGGGTGGTGAAGAGAAGAGCGCCTTCCAGGCCGCCGTGGACTATAAACTGATCAAGCCATTGAGGTAATAGCGTGGTGGGGGGGGGGTGATTGGAAGAGCGTCTCCCGCTGTAAGCAGCCAGTGTGTATATGTGTACCTGTAGCGGTAGGGGTGGGGGTGCATGGGCGATGTGGGTGTGCACAAGGTGGCTGGTATAGGTGACGCCCCCCACCTCCCCGCTGCGCCCCCCCTTACCCCTCCCGGTGCCACCTCCGTACATGATCTGCTCTGACTGCCATCTGTATGTGGTGTATCTCAAGGTGGGAGGATTTGTTCAGGATCCTCCATATTGTGAGGTACTGGATCTCAACATCGGCCCCCAAACGTCTATTAGAGGAACTAACGACACCTATCTCGACACCAGTGTCAGTGATCATGGCATAATGTCACTGATCATGGCATAACGTTAGTGATCATGGCATAATGTAAGTGATCATGGCATAATGTAAGTGATCATGGCATAATGTCTCTGATCATGGCATAATGTCGCTGATCATGGCATAATGTCACTGATCATTGCATAATGTCACTGATCATTGCATAATGTCGCTGATCATGGCATAATGTCACTGGTCGTGGCATGTTAGTGATCGTGGCATAATGTCACTGATCATGGCATAATGTCACTGATCATGGCATAATGTCACTGATCATGGCATAATGTCGCTGATCATGGCATAATGTCACTGGTCGTGGCATGTTAGTGATCGTGGCATAATGTCACTGATCATGGCATAATAGTGATAATGGCGCAATGTTACTGATCGTGGCATAATGTCACTGATCATGGCATAATGTCAGTGATCATGACATATTGTCAGTGATCGTGGCATAATGTCACTGATCATGGCATAATGTCAGTGATCATGACATACTGTCACTGATCGTGGCATAATGTCACTAATGGTGGCATATTGTCACTGACGGTGGCATAATGTCACTGATGGTGGCATAATGTCACTGATCGTGGCATAATGTCACTGATAGTGGCATAATGTCACTGATGGTGGCATAATGTCACTGATCGTGGCATAATGTCACTGATCATGGCCTAATGTCGGTGATCGTGGCATAATGTCACTGATCGTGGCATAATGTTAGTGATCAGGGCATAATATCACTGATCATAGCATACTGTCACTGATCCCGAAGTTATGTTTTGGATGATTCTATAAATGTTGTTGATACATATTCAATTCAACGCGAGAGAAAGATTTAAGGGTTCTTCGTTATTTTACCAAGTGGTGTTTGTTCCTCGGGCAACTGGTGCTACGATGTGTTACAGGAAACTGAAGGTTGACTATGTGATAACATAATGAAGCAATCTTCGCTGTTGTGGATTTGGGGTCTATTCCTTATGAGATCACGTTTGATGAAGTGTCATAATGTCGCAGAGATACATGAAATAGACTGTTCAGCGTAGCTTTGATGAAGTATGCCCGTGATTCTCTAACACAACGGGTCCGCATTGCTAATCCGTGCTTAGCTCACGTGTTATATTATCCAGACTCAGACCTGTGATGTTCTGCTTGTATTCCAATTATAGTAATATGTGATAGTGTCAATGAATACGGCAGATAGAATCCTTACGATGGTGGACCTGCCAAATGATACCTGTAAGCTACGAGCGGATTATCAATAGGGCTCCGTGGATATGTCTGTGTGGCGTGGGCTTGTACGGGAACGTTATGATGCAGTGTTGTCCAACCGCCGATTGCAGCAGAACCGATGCGCTCAAAGAAACAAACATGTTGTCGATACTCGCTTCTCGTCCTTGTGCAAGAGAATGTACGTGCATACATTGCCGTTTTTATACATTTCTACGTGTACATTTATAAACTGAGAGTATTTTTCTACGGCAGTTAGAGTTGAGATGCGACGAGTACGGGGCCCCGACAAGACAATAGTTGGGATCAGAAGTCAAGAGGACATTAAACTCTCACGTACTTGTCGCTGAAGTGGCTCTAAAAGTGTCTCGCTGGCGATCGGTTTGCGACATATGATACCGAACCCATTGTTGGCAGTCTGTTGATATGTCTGAATGTCATTTTCATCATCGCAAAATTGACTTAGCAAGTGGAATTATTCACTCTATATATCACCCTATATATATATATATATATATATATATATATAATACATATTTAATCAATCAAATCGTCGTGTGTAATTAATTGACATGTAAGTTATCGAGGACATTGTTGAGTTTGGTGTTAAGGATGTCGCATTGTGTTCAAGATATTTCCGAAGGACAGTTATCGTTGTTATGTGAAGAAAGTCGCCCAAAGACTTTCTAATTTAACGATATCAGTAACAGACTTATTATTATGCGTAGTATGGGAGGGTTAACCACCAGTTGTTTAGTTTTCACCGCAAAATGAAGGAGTTCACTTTAATATTGTTTTTTATTTATGTGTTTTCCCATGACCTTTTTCTCTTTAGGGATCGCTTGGAGATTAAATGACCTTGACCTTGAGAGTGTGGCTTGGGGTGAATCATCGCTTAGTTTTTGTAATAAAAAGTAAACGCAAACCAGCGAGTATATGTTTGAGATATCTATATATATATATATGTCTATATATATATTATGTATATGTATGCGTCTGTAGACGAGTGAGCTCCCCGTGTTCGGGTGGTGTTTGTCGCTGGGGGGAGCCACTGTCCTGATGACAAATAAACTGCCAAGAAATATATGCCGAACTTTGTCGCTTTGTTCATATTCATGTTTCCAACTAAACATCGGGCATGTTATTTTACCCATTATACCTTTGATGTTGTACTCTACTCCTAACATTGTTACTGCCGAATGTCATCAACTTGGGTTTCTATATTCGAATAAGTTTCGTACTTCGTGATTTGGTTCACCTTACAATAGAAGACACATTGCATGAAAACTTTTAGGTTATAACGTACAAGCTATTCACCTGGGCCACACGCCGGCCATAGTAAATAGCTTTCGAATCCCACATGGATCCCCGCTGTGGCCATGTCTGTGTGGTCGCAGGATACAGATCCCATGTCCTTCGCAAAGAGTAGGGGGTTACCCCGGAGACATGGCTCCACTCTCCCTTCCTTCGCCCATTGACGCGATATGACCAAAAGTGGAGAAAGCGTCCTGAATATACAACCAGCTGAATCCCACATGTTCAAATGTCTACATTTGTGCAGGATAAAGATCCAACGTCTGTCAGTTTCTCTACATTTGATCCATTGTCGCGTCACCACACACAGAGGTTAAAGCGCCCTATTTAAACCGCCCAACAACACTGATTAGCTGGTGTCTTGGGGATCATTTAGAGTTGTGTAGTGGGCATATTCCATGCTACAGCTCCCGTAATGGCTTATTGTAGTAAATGCTGGCCGTGAGTAATGCGTGAGCTATGCTGAAACAATGGTTCGCCTTAACATGAAATAAACAACAAATGGAAGCCGCACTACTGAGACATTGGACGCAGCCAGCGGTGGCAGGCTAATGAAGAGGTTGTAAGGCAAAGGTAAATTGTCCTCCACACAGAAAAAAAGTCCCTATTGCGAGAGATCCGTGGTGATGGAGATGGCGTTAAAGGGGAACTATACAGCGGCTCAGCGGCGAGACGATGAAAGAAACCCGTCTAACCAGCTTTCTGACTTACCGAGAAGACTATTTATTATCGCAATTTCATGGCGGGCAAATTTAATTAAAGGTCTATAAAGACTACATATTGTCTCCCTCGAAAAGCAAGTCACGATATATGACCTACTAACAGCCAATCAGAATAGTCGTGACGTCACACTGGTGCGTCGCAAGGCATACTTCTGATTATCTATGTAGATATATACATTGCCTCGTCATTAGTTTATGTGTTTAAACAACCGGTGTAACGTCATCCTGTTGTCTGAAGTGTTAATTATTTATTAGAATCCCCGAGACCAATGCTTCATGGCATAAACAGTTGCATATTTCAGACGTATGACTTTGTGAACGTTAGAATGCGTCATATAAAAAATGAACCAAATAAGCATTTATCTTGATAACAAATATGTCGACTGATTCAAATAGCAGAGTGCGAGGAGTGGCGCAGGAATACATTGGGTTGGTGAGGGGGAGGGGGGGTTCCAGTACACCATCCACGAGTCGGTGAAGGGGGGTGGGGGGGAGGGCATCGGTACGCCGCCCTCAGCCCCTGGTACCATCGTAATATCGTATACAAGTCACACACTGGACGGTTCATCATTCAGCGGCGGAACGAAAATCACCAGGTGGAGCCACTGCCTAATATTGACAATTTTCTAAATAAGGCCGGTAAAAAATGTATGATTTATTTATATCTGTTTCAAAAAATAAAATGCACCTATTGTCATAGAACCTGTCGGCCTGGGCCAGTACCAGGGACAGTCAGTGGGGGGGGGGGGGGAGGGTTTACCGGAAAATGGTAAAAAAAACGACAAAAAAGCACGCAGTATTTTGTCAACATTTATGATCCGCAACAGACTGTCGTAAATCTGTTCAACACACATTCGACCCCAATGTAGAAAATGTCACTGGGCGGGCAGAGCGTATTGTCAATAACTCTATTGTTTATCAGATCAAGAACGAAGGGTCAGCCAATCGAACAGATATAATGGGCAATTACTGGTCCCCTGATTGGTAGATCGCTGGGGGTTTCCCCGACAAAGCGATGCCGCCATGTGGAGCGTTGAGTTGACAGATATACACCAAATATATCGTTGAGATAGAGATATCTATTACTACAGTTTTCACTACCAGTTTTCCAACCACACGATACTTTACATGGATTTTACCGGGACTTTACAGAGAATGTACGCTTTGCAGAGACTTTGCAGGTATTTTACATGGCGTTTGCAGAGACTTTACAGCAACTTTACAGATACTTTGCAGGGACTTTACAGATACCTTACAGATGCTTTAAAGATACATTACAGGTATTTTACAGATACCTTAAAGGGTCTTTACAGATACCTTACAAGGACTTTACATATACATTACAGGGACTTTACAGGGACTTCAAAGTTACCTTACAGCGACTTTACAGATACTTCACAGATGCCTTACTGGGACTTTACCGGGACTTTACAGATATCTTACACGGACATTACAGATACTTTACAGATGCCTTACTGGGACTTTACCGGCACTTTACAGATATCTTACACGGACATTACAGATACTTTACAAGGAGTATACAGGGACTTTACAGATACCTTACAAGGACAATACAGATATTTCACAGAGGCTATACAGAGAACATAGTGAGCCCATTATATGTGACACGGGTCTACCATGGGATTAACACGGTGTTTCCACTGACCTTTTCTTCTCTGGTCAGACCCGGGCCTCAGAGTAAACATACCATTACAAGCGAGTGTTTTTTCTGGGTGTGGTCCTGTGTTGAATGTCGGGTATGACGTCTGTCCAAGACCCTCTAATCTCCCCTGACATGGTGTATGGGTACAGGAGGGTGCGACCGTCAAGTGCTTCGCCAAACACGAGCACTAGAGGGTTCATACCAGGGGCTTTGTGAGGGTGGGACAGATATTACCCCACCCCCCTCTTCCCCCTATTTACCCCCCCCCCCACCCCTCTCGTTGACCGTTTCATCCTGAGCACGAACCCTACATACAAGACATCGTTGGGAGTACTTCCATGATTTCTATAGGACCTGTCATAGATCTATCCCATAGCCGCACACATGCAATGTGTGTTATTCACGTGTTGACGGGAGTCGGGCACCGTGGACTGGCATAGCGTGATCTGCCGGAGCCAGCTAGGGACGCCTAACGTTTACGTCATACGCCTTTTAACTGCCGCACCAAGGAGCCTCGTTCTTAATATGGTTTCATGGTATTTTAACATAGATAAATCTATTTTATCCATATATCGAGCGGTATATAAGTACTTCAAGTTCAAATATTTTTTTATTATAGTGACATGTCAACAGGTATACACGAAATACAAACATCAGTAAATATCAAGTTGGTCCAGCCCTACGGGCTTACAAGTCAACCTACTTTAAGAAAATCTGTTAGCTTTCACGAATTTAGTTACTTTGATATTGTGCTTCCTAAACAGTGTCTGGTGTATTTTGCTAATTGACGTGAACAATGGTTAAACATGTAAATGGGTTGTTGATATCTAGTGAGTCTACAGAAGGTAGGGCATCGACTATGTACATTATATAACCAGCCATTCCGAAATTCGTTATAAAAGTTACATTCAAATACAAGATGAAGCTCATCTTTTATCATGATTTCTTCACAAACTAAACAGCTTAGGCCGGTGTAGCAAGATAATCTGCTCGGCGTGATAAAGTGTCCGGCTGACGTGTGCGCATGCGCAGCGAATTGGCTTCCTATGTAAATAGCGCATGTGGGTTAGGTTTTGCGTTTTGTTAGGGTTAGCATTAGGGTTTTGGGTAGGGTTAGTGGCATGAAAGAAGCGTAGCCGGCCGGACATGTTACACCGGAGCGACACCTTGCGAATGAAATAACAGAACGTCTGTGACGTAAAGAGGTGTTCTGCCGCTCCGTTGCCACGGTGACCGCCTGAGATCGGATATTGCTTCTGACAGAGACTCAACCACCGGTCGATCTAACACCCCCCCCCCCCTCCCCCTCCCCTGCTCCCGTCAGTACCCTAGACATTTTCGCATTAATTTTGCAGCCCTTTCCAATTCCCATCATGCGCCAAACGCAAGCCGAATTTGACATTTATCTTATTCCAGCGGTCTTCACAGGAGTTCCTCTCGAGGTACCGACAGCTGTAGAGACTCCACTCTAAGACCGCTTCCCCTTCTTCAGGTATCACCGAGTGCAGACTGGGCCGAAATGTCACAGACTTAGCAGATAAATACAAGTAAAAAGTCTAGAGTCTATGTTCTGTCCGTGGGGTACATCCATCACGTGGGGGGCCGCGGGGGGTACTTCTATTGACTTGTGCTTCTCTGCCACCACGCAGAGCCACCCCACGCGTGTAAACAATGACGCCTTCTGGCATATACCGCAGGAAGGGATCCGTTAGGGACAGACCATTTGCTTTTGAGGAGGGGGGGGGGAGCAATGTTTCCCCCTCCCCACCCCCCTCCCGGCAAAGTATTTTTTTGACACTCTGTTAGCGAGCAAGATTATTTTTTTGGAATCATCGTAAAAGGAAGGGAATATTGCGGGGCCAATAAGCAACACCATCAAAGTGCAGACAATTGTTTTGGGGGCAAAACACATGACCCCCCCATATCAGATGGTCAGTCTCCCTCGTCATGCCGGAAGCTACCGATCCGATATGTTCAGCAGAGAATTTCCCGGACGTCCGGAGCCGAACTGGTTTATTGATCAAACTAACTACTAACGAACTTGCAATCCCTCGTTTGTGATTTGCTACTTACAGCACCACGTGTCATTTGCAAGTTGTGTGTCGAAGATATTCCAACTAAGTCTAAGTGTTGCAAATTACGCCAAGGCGGGTAGGTTTTCTCTCCCTTGAGTGTGCGTGTTTCTCCTGGCGGTAAGTTGTAAGGGCTTGTAAGAGACTGGTACGAAGTTTTTATTCTCTCTTAATAAATCGGTTTCTTGGCGAATCGCAGACGACTTAAAATGCTTGTTGAGACGTGGCTAACCCATCCGGTACCAGTGATGGACAATCCCTGTGGGCGAGCTGTGGTCAAGGGCTTGATGTTAATCATAGATTGCAGTGGCGAATCCAGGGGGTGGGGGGGCATAGAGGGCACGTGCCCCCCCCCCCACCCGCCTTTCGCTGGAAAATAGGCGAAAAAAGGCCCCTTTCTCTGAAGAAGGTGGCACAGGGGGCAACCGTCACTATGCCTTCTGCACAACCTCACGAGCACCCACCCCCCTTCCGCCTCGCCCGCAAGTTTCTCATGGGACCCGCGCTTGCATAGTACCTCACAAGCACCCCCGGTCGCAAGTTTCTCATTTATTGTACATGCACTCCAATACATAGTGCCCTGACTATCCCCTGAATAGCCCTGACTAGTAACTGATTAGTACCTGTGCATGCATGCACATATGATTATAATAATATAATATTTATTGTCACAATGTCAATGTACCATTGCACCCTTATTCACAAGGAGGCGAAGCCGACAATCCGTCGTTTTAACGCACACATCAAAACCAACAAAGAACAAGAAAAAAAGGAATAGCCTAGCAGCCCATGTGTTTTGTTAATACTAAATTGGAATGTTTAATATATTCTTGTTCTTGATTCTTTGATGTTTGAAGTCGTGTATGTCTCAATGACACTGTAAAAATGTTTTACCCTCGCCAGATATGATGCATTACCTACATCATTACACCTTAAGTACACTAAGTCAAGATGTCATGGTAGGTTACCTACCGTATAAAAAGTGCGGTTCTTGACTTTGCATAATTGAGGGGAATTTCGACGAAGTGACGGACTAAATTGAATGCGGTGACCGAAGACTCATACCTATATACAGACCCACCCCCACCCACCCGACAGCTCCCCACCCCCCCTGACGATCAACAGCCCGCTCTATAGTCACCCCCTTGACCCCCCCCCCCCCCCCACCACCACACATGGCCCACACCTCCCACGCCCTCACCCGACACACACTAAAATAGCCTTGTCGCTATGCACGGAGACTGAGGCTATAGCGGTGTTATAGATCCGACTCCAGTCTAACCGTGGGTGAAAGGTTATGTGTGGGACAGTCAGAGTCTCGCTTGTCAGAACAAACTGACTTGGCTGACAGGCAGGCAGAGGTAGCCCCCCCCCCCAAACAAAAAATCACCACTTACGGCTCTCGCCACTCTGATCCCCTACACTCCCACATATAACCTTTTCGCAATTGTACTCTCGTCACCCTCCCACATTCACCGGCCTCCCCTCCCCTCCATCTCCTCCCTCCCTCCCCCCCCCCCCCTCCCACACTACTTCACTCCCAGTCACGAGTGGCCAGGTAGAGGGGCGATGAAAGAGGAGGATTGTTTATCCGGAGTACAGATGGCCAGGAAAGAGTGGTGGGTTGAGAGGTGGGGGCGCGGAGGGGGGTGGTGGCCTAGCAAGGGTGGACTGAGGTAGGGAGGTACCAGGCGGGGGAGGGGAGGGGAGGGGAGGGGGTGCGTGGCGTAGCAGGGGTGGAGCGAGGTAGGGAGGTAGCAAGCGGGGGGAGGGGAGGGAGATGGAGGTTAACCAGTAGGAGTGTTTCTGTTGCCCAGATTGACTTGTTCAGCGACGCACCTTGGCCTATGTATGGGGCTGTCACGTGTAAGCCTGCCAACCCCACACAGACACACAGACAGACGTCAACACACGTGGTCGGGCGGCGAGCTGTGCTGGGTGGAGGCCACAAACCTGCCGGTCTCAATGCACCACCGGCTTAAAACGCCTCTCCACGTCACATAATAATAATCATGGCCCTTTCAATGGTCTCCAGATTTTCCCACGCCGACCAAACAGCAAGCGAGAGATATGTGACATAGGAAGCCGTGTCAAGACACTTATCCACTGGAATGTGGGTATTGCACGACGTCTCAACAGACCAGTTGTGACCGAACGGACGACCCGGTGCGGTAAATACGATAGTACCAGATCACCAGCTCACCGTATGTGTGCTGTGGGTGGGAGACTTTAACTACCTCCCGGCGATTTCTCATGCGGGCCGTCTATGTCTGTTTGCGTGTATGACACACGGATACACCTGTGAGAAGTGAGTGAGTCTATATCGATAATTCGATTGATGAGCAAGCTGTATTCAAGCTGGAGGATTACCGGTCTGACCCTACCAGTAACCAGACGAGGATTATCGAGCGAGAAGTCAGTGACCAGACGAGGATTATCGAGCGAGAAGTCGGTAACCAGACGAGGATTATCAGTCGGGCTATAGCAGTAACCATTCTCGAAGGATTCTCGAGCTATCATCCAGTTATCAAACACACGGATTATCGGTCGAGTCATAGCAATAACCAGACAAGGATTATCTCTCGCCTCAAGGTATAGTACTTGTCGCATATCCACACAGACTCTACTCCCTCTCACCACTGTTATCTTTACGGACTAAGAGGCGATCTCATATAGATAATCCCTCAGGTGGCATAAAACACTGCTTGCTATGAGTCTAGTACATGTAAGTACTTATAGACAGGGTTTATGTGTAACGGCGTGGAGGCTGAGGTAAGAGACCGTGGGTGCGAGGTCGCCATGCACGTGGAGTGGTTAATCCACAGTGTACACCAGGAGAAGTGTCTCAGGGTCGGCTGTGTATACGCGCCACATCTCACCTCAGTCGTTACGGTGGTGTCTCAGGGTCGGCTATTCCCGCCCCATCCCAGCTTAGTCGCTACGGTGGCGGCGTGGTGTGGCATTGGATTGGGTGACTGGTAAGAAAACAGCCTGGGGTGTCTGTGCTCTGCATATCCTTTCTGCTATTTAAATAATGAACGACACGATTGGCGCTGAGCATTATATTGACGATAAAAAAATGTTATGGTAGATTTTTCAGCTGGGAAAGGGAGGGTGGAGAGGGGGGGAGGCTGCCTGATAATTGTAAAACAGGCAGAGAAACAGACATAAAAACAGACAGACACAGACACATCGACTGGCATGCATTCAAGGAAACAGACACAGACAGACAGACAGACAGACAGACAGACAGATCATTTTGTTGCGTGAGGCGTTCACGCCCCGATAGCTATAATTAAATATCACTAAATACCGTTATCCTTTGTTGAGCGGATGTAGAGCCTTCCCCCACACCAACCTGTGGCTCAAAGGTCGGAACCAACACAAATCCTGGTACCATGGCCTAGTTTACACCAGACGGTCGTGAAGCAATCTAAGATCGCTGACGTCATGAAAGTCGTGGTTCGCGGGGAACGCTTTACTTATTTATTTAAATAGCGGCTTTCAACTTCCGGTATTAATAATACGTACCCGACTATAAATATGGCAATTACGGTAGGAAGTCCATTGAGGCGAGTCACTGGACCGCTACAAGTGGTTATATCAATATGGTAATCGCTTGGTGTTAGGGGTATGGTGGGATGGAGATGTCACATGCAGGATATAACATCGATGTACCATCATTATATAACAGCGGAGCGGCCATGCCCTAAGGCGTCATTCGCTGCGTGGAATAGCGGGTATCATGGTTGGTTAAGTCGATTTGCTGAAGGTACTTGGATATGCTGGAAAGTGCTGTTGAGTCGATGGGCAGCCATGAACCCAAAATCAATTTTCAAAGAAGGATTTATCCTCTTCAAACATAGACATTGGCTCAACCTCACTCTGCACTCCATGCCCCATATAACGTTATATATGTTGGCTATATAGGCCCCTTGAACCTTACACCAAGCACATCCGGCCTTAGCTAGGTCCGGGCAAAAGATGTTACCCCCTCAGCCCCCCCCCCCCCTCCCCTTCCCCTTAGGGCCCCATCTCGGTGTGAGAAGGTTTCAGTGGCGACCTTGAAAGCAGTTGACATGTAGATCACGAGGCAGACGTTAAGGCCGGTTAACTCCTCACCTTAATAATTCTTCTATAGTCCTCTCTCTTCATTGAACCTTACAGTTATTCTTCTCCTCCTCCCCTCACCCCCACCCCCGTCCTTGTCCCTATTCTGGCATGCCCCCCCCCTCCTCCTCACCGCCCCCCCCCCCCTCCTCCCGTCTCGCCGTGACCTCGGGCGTGTGTTTGATCGGCGTCCCGCTGGGTGTCGCTGCGCACTCCGCGCTGAGTGCTGAGACAACAGGAAGCTGACAGGTACTCTGGCGCCCGCCAGGTGGAGCTGGAGTCTGGGGACACATCACGTGATCTGGAAGCGGTTCCGGTTGAGTTTAATGTGGATGTGAAGTCGGTGCGGAGACTCATCCCGAGCCTCGGTCTCAGATGGCTCCGTCCGCCTCCAATGATCATTTATAGCCAGATATGACACATAATAGGGCAAACCTGGGTCGGTGGAAGGGAACGGAGAGACGGGGGAGAAGGCGGAGGAACGGAGAGACGGGGGAGAAGGCCGAGGCAGAGGAAGAGATTGAGGGGGAAGAAGGCGGGGGAAGACAGGGGGGGGGAGAAGGTAGGGGAAGAGAGGAAGGGAGAAAAAGGTGGAGGATCAGAGGGAGAAAGAAGGCAGAGGGAAGAGAAGGAGGAAGAGATTGAGGGAGGAGAAGACAGCGAAGGGAAAGAGGGAGGGAGTAGAAGGCAGAGGAAGAGAGAGAAGGAGAATAAAACAGAGGAAGGGAGAGAGGGAGGGAGTAGAAGGCAGAGGAAGGGAGAGAAAGGAGAAGGCAGAGGAAGGAGAGAGGGAGGGAGTAGAAGGCAGAGGAAGAGAGAGAAGGAGGAGAAGACAGAGAAAGGGAGAGAGGGAGGGAGTAGAACGCAGAGGAAGAGAGAGAGGGAGGAGAAGACAGAGGAAGGAGAGAGGGAGGGAGTAGAAGGCAGAGAAGAGACAGAAGGAGGAGAAGACAGAGGAAGGGAGAGAGGGAGGAGTAGAAGCAGAGGAAGGTGAGAGGGAGGAGAAGACAGAGGAAGGGAGAGAGGGAGGGAGTAGAAGGCACAGGAAGAGACAGAAGGAGGAGAAGACAGAGGAAGGGAGAGAGGGAGGGAGTAGAAGGCAGAGGAAAAGAGGAGATAGGGAGGAGAAGGCAGGAGGAAGGGAGAGAGGGAGGGAGTAGAAGCCGAGAGGAAGGGAGAGAGGAGGAGAAGGCAGAGGAAGGGAGAGAGGGAGGAGTAGAAGGCAAAGGAAGAGACAGAAGGGAGGAGAAGACAGAGGAAGGGAGAGAGGGAGGGAGTAGAAGGCACAGGAAGAGAGAGAGGGAGGAGAAAGACAGAGGAAGGGAGAGAAGGGAGGGAGTAGAAGGCAGAGGAGAGGGAGAGAGGGAGGAGAAGGACAGAGGAAGGAGAGAGAGTAGAGAGAGAGAGTAGAAGGCAAAGGAAGAGACAGAAGGAGGAGAAGACAGAGGAATGGGAGAGAGAGAGGAGTAGAAGG